>OZ026625.1:3333887-3378887 GCA_964020975.1 Hermodice carunculata | reverse complement strand
GCCTTCAATGCCACCTTAGTGAATAAATTAATAAATGATGCACAACTATTGTGACAGAGTTGCAGTACAACTTTATTTCCACCCGCTTCTAATTTTTAAAAAAAAAAAATTACCTTGACCTCAAATTTCATTAACCTCCCTGACATAAATGTTTTATGATATTTGGCTCAATTTTAATGTGTTCTTGATATCTAACAGCTTTGCTGACAATAAAACAAGAATATCCATCCCTTTACTGATTTTAAGTTTCAAGGTCATTGGAAAATACTTATTTTTGAATCTCACAGACTGTTTAGTCAGTCTACTATAACTATCCACGGGTTTAGCTCTTATTTTCTTATTAATTCAAAGATGTCGTTCATTTTTAGCGGTGAAAAAAATATCTTCGAAACTGCACAGACAAATTGTTTTAAAATTGCATATAAACACATCTGGGACCCCAGACCTTAATTTTTTCACTAGGTGGTGCGTGCATGATGTAATATTTACATTAGCATTGAAAAAATAGGGACAAATTTTGTTTTCATCAGTCGATGGTAACATCATGTACAGGACGGCACGTGCCAGTGCCTACTTTGCTACGTAACAAGCGGCTGGCCACACCCATAGCTCCTCCCATTGATAAACAAAAGGTCCTTCGCAGTGGCTATCAAAACTTTTACGCACAAATATTCATGACAAATTTAATTCTAGCATTAATGTTAATATGAATATAAATATAAAACACTCTACCCTTTTCAGAACGCAATTCTATTGGTTCTTCAAAATAAACAAATGAGTGACTGACATGGTTGGCGAACAGCTGGATCCCCTGTGAGGGAGAAGCACGCGATACTCATTTCGCTAAACTTAAGCAAGCTCGTGACAACTTTTTCACACTTTTCACTCTCGCTGACAAGCATTATAAAAATGAAGTTTTGATAGCCACTGCGAAGGACCTTAAAAATGTTCATCAGTGGGAGGAGCTATGGGTGTGGCCAGCCGCTTGTTACGTAGCAAAGCAGGCACTGGCACGTGCCGTGCTGTACATGATGTTACCATCGACTGATGAAAACAAAATTTGTCCCTATTCTTTCAATGCTAACAAAAACTCCGAATGTAAATATATGATTATGAACACCACCTTGTCGCGAGACACAGTCGTGTGGAGCACACCAGAAAGTGTGTGACGATCAAGTTTTTGTACCTACATTCGGCATTTTGAGAAAACTGATCTACAGTCTGAAGCTGTTTTTGAGAATTATACATTAACTCCGCTGGATATAATTCCGGATGATATAACAGATATCTGCACGCAAAACCTGCTTGGGGTAGAAATCACAAATGACGAGAGCGCGGCAGGTGAGCATCATTCATTACAAGGCCCTTCCAATTTGCTCCCAGGCAAAGAGACAAACAAAAGCAACAGGTTTAGCTCGCCAATTACCGTAGCAGGGTAAAAAAAAACAGAAAATAAATTATGCAGTTCCAAAAAGCACAAGAGCCCAAAACAAATGGGGGATCAATGTTTATCGGGAATGGGCTTGTTGGAGAAACGGCTTAAAGGAAACAGTGAATACTATCCGGTTGATTTAGATATTACCATTAGATTATGTCAGATGACAAACTTAACTAGGCCTACTGTCAGTGCTGGCTGTCTTATTTCGCGCAAGAAGCGAAGCGTAGGCCTACTGACGGGAAACCATATCCTCCCCAGACATTGTAATATGACAATGTGAGCGTATCTTCGTGATAACTCTGAACATGTAAATTTCTTCACTGCACATGATCCTACTTTTTCGGGAATGCGGCGAGTATTTTCATTGCAGCCTATTTTTTCCTTTTTCTTTTCTTGATTCAAAAAATGTGTTTCCCATTTTTAGCTCCCTATAGGTCTATTGCAGGTCGTCCAGAGTGAGATGGCCGCTAAACCACGTGCGCAAAGATGCGGACTGTTCTGGCCAGTCTTGCATGAAGTCATTCTCGGTCCAATCACAGCGCTTACTCTGTAGAAGATTCCTCCACAAGATTTAGAAGAAGCTAATGCGACTCTCTGATTGGTCGTTTTGATATGCTCAAGGCAAATTGCGTTCTAAGTATAGCAATAAGGATTAGCTCTTCGGGATGGTCTGAAGAAACTTGCTTTTTCCCCCAGAGACAAAATCGCGAAATTAAATACTCGCAAAAAACAGACAAATAAAAAAAAGCGAAATTAAGTACACATAAACATGTCATTAGCACATAAACAGTATTGGAGTCTGTTTAGTTTAAATTTAAACATATTTACTTCGCACTGGGTAGCCCAATAGTACACAAATCGACTAATCGAGGGGTTCTCCCGACCCCTAAAATAAAATTTATATATACATGTACACAGAACATCCACAATGATAACTGCATATTATGATCCTTCATTTTACAGTTTGATTCACCAATACATATGAGCTAATGGAAGTTACAAATAATCAAGTTGTGTTCCAGACAGTCGCAAAGTTCAAGAAGTGTTACGTAGGCCTATATGAAAGTAGCCTAATACATTCAAAGTACATGCTAATCAATATAAGCTTCCATTCACTGAAAATTTTTGGCAACTATGGCTATGCTGTGAAAGTCTCTGTAAGGAGCTCTATGTGACGACGTTGTGGTGTTCGGCCCATCCGCCACCATCTTACTAGCACAAATAATTGACTGCACAGATGAATACACAATATTTTATTGCAGATATGGCCCTCTGTGGGTCATTGAACGCACAGATGTTCCAGGTCCAACCCTTTTACCACTTGAGCTTGACTGACTCAACGTTACGAGCACCTGTGATTAAGAGGTCTTTAATGAGTGCGTGGTTATTTTAGTCACTGACCACACAAACGAGACAAAGCTGACCGTCTCCCTGAGGCTGGACGCCCTCCGCCTGACGCGGTGGACAACAGTTAATCCTTCGTTACACAGTCACTCAATTAACAGAGCTCTTCGGAAGAGGGGTGCGTTATGACCGCTCGCTTGTCAGTGTGATAAAAAAACACAGTGCAGATCGCCCGGCGCTAATCTGTTATCTGGTTATAGACACAATCCAAGCCAATTATCTAGGTTTAGGGGCCTACCTGTATTATAACAGTATAAGGCTACAACGTGTGACGGGTTTCACTTAAAGTTTTATTTTGTAATGAATTTAATCTATATACGGAAGACAGTCCAGTGAGACTTGAGCAAGTCTAGGCGTAACCGCGGAAGCCAGGCAAGCGCGAGTGACGTAGAATGAAAATATTATTTGAAAGGTTAGTTATTATAGATGTACTTATTAATCCTAAATGATCATCATAACGATAGGCCTACACCGACTGTAAGTGATTTTTTGTGTTACCGTAGATCGCCCCCCCCCCCCCCCCGGGCCTTAGATACTATCTACATTCATAGCACACAGAGTACATGCCGATATGGTTAACTTTCGTGAAGCACTGCATGAATGAAGCCATAAGTATACCGGTAGTAAAGCCATAGGAATAACTGGGGTTATAATTATAGGCTTAGGCAGAGGAAAAGATATCTCAACTTTTGTATTCATCTATTACTAATCATAATATAAGTTAGGCCTATAGCTAAGCCTTCTGAAGCCACGATAGTCTGTTTCACGTTAAAATCCCCGACTTTGTCACAAATGTAAGACGCTATGAGAAAAAATCACTTAGGCCTTTTTGAAAAATCTGAAGGACGTCTCCGTGTGTAATTGTAATTAGTTTATCCTTCTTTTTTTAAGACCTTGTAAATCCATAGGCAATATCATTATCTGATCATAACATTACCTATGAATTTACTCCGAAATGGTATCTAAATTTCTATTAAAATATATATAATTACTCCAAGGACCAATGGAGCATCGCCTGGCTTACACTACTGGAGATAATTTTATCTCTTGGCTTAGTAAGCCAAGCGATACTTAAATTGAGTTGCTTCTGTATTCTACTTAGAAATTTTCATAGTTAGCCTTTTTTCAAGAACTTCACTTTCAGAAAAAGTATGAAAGCGACTGCATATACATGCTACTGAAAGATCTGTAACTGTATAATAACTGAAGTTTTTAACCTGTTAATGTAGGCATATTATTTGTTTTCTTTTGCCTATTCTTATTTTCTTTCTTAACTCTTTCATTGCCGTAAGCAATTTTATTCACAATAAGTCTTATATTTGAATTACTGTAATTAAATGATATTTAAATTCCTCATGCAAAGCTGTTTCATTCAAACACAAACACGGCTAGACTTAAGATAACAGACTTAGGACAAAGTTTGGTTCTGGTAAACAGCTATTCTTGGTGTAATCTGCAGGCATTGTGTGGGAAGTGCGCCGAGAATAGCTGTTGACTCAGGCTTAAACTTGTCATCAAAAGATTTAACTAGGAATGACCATGTCATGATGATGTTGATTACCAGTAACAATATATATTATTTTTTATTTTAAACATATTTATTTCACCTGGATTGCCAAGTAGTACAACAATACTAAATGAATGGCTCTCCAGACACAGAGAGACACACAATCATATGTACAAAACACACAGGACAAAACGATAACCGAGGACAAATGAATTGGTCAGTATACTAACATAATATTCATCTCGTACCAACTCAAGGTATAAACCCTCTTGTATCTATAATAAAGTTTTGGACAGAATAAAAAATAACTAAGTTGTCGGTTGACGAAAGATTGTCATCACCATGTGTCAGTTATAAGTAAACACTATATCACCTGCTAAATGAACAACTAGGTTTGGATTGACTCCTGGTGCCAAAATATTGCAAACCGTTCGTAACAAGGATGCTCTATGGTATGAAAACAGGGGGCATTCGAGGAAGAAATGGTATGTACTTTCATTGGGATATGAGCAATTACATGCAGCAGACGGAAGAATATTTAGTCTATGAAGATGAGAATTAAGACGACAACAATCCAAACGTAGTTGTGTATGTACATGTATAATATTGGGAAATCTTTTGCCATGCGAGTAGCGACCTGGGACAGGATGAACGGACAAAAGAGTACTTTTTAGTTTAGATTTGAATTGAGCAAGTGAAGTAGATTGCCTTATATCGTCCGGAAGGTCGTTCCAAAGTTTAATAGCAGAGGGAATGAAAGAATTACCAAAACGATTTGATGTAAACTTGGTTGCGAAGATGGAAGGTTGGATGAACGGCATCGAGTGGGACCAGATCCGAAAGATAAGCAGGGGTCAGCTTGTTAACCATTTTGTAAAACAGAATCAGTTTATAGTATTGGCGCCTTCTGGCCAAAGTTGGCCAACCTAATTCATTAAGAAGTGAATGTCGAGGAGTACGTTTAAGTGCACCCAAACAAATGCGTGCCGCTTCATACTGAACAGATTTAAGTGAATTTGTCAGGTCCATCGTGCAATTATCAAATATGACGCATCCATATTCCAGAATAGGGCGTATCATGGCTTTGTATACTTATTAGTCTGACTAAGGTGTTACGCGATAATCTATATTTAAGTCTAAAAAATAAAGTTAGGCGTTTCCTCGCTTTGTCAATGATTCTAGTGATGTGAGCATTCCATTTCAAATTATGAGAAAGGGTAATTCCCAGATGGGTATGATTTAAACCTTCTGGGATTAAAGATTCGCCAAGAAATAAAGGTAGATGATCAGGTTTGTTGTGTTCAGCTGAAAACAAGAGGGCTAGAGACTTAGTTGCATTAAATGTAGCTTTCCACTGTTTGCCCCAAACGAAGATTCTTTCAAGGTCAGTATTTATACGCCTACTAGAAGTGGCAGGGTCGAATATGATCTCTAATATGCTGGTGTCATCAGCACACAGTTTGATGTCACAAGAGATGCCAACAGCAATATCATTTATGAAAACTAAGAACAGTAGGGGCCCCAGGATAGAGCCCTGGGGCACCCCTGCCTCAATAGGAAGCATAAATGACGTTTGGCCCCCGATTGCTACACACTGATGACGATTGGTTAGATAACTACTGATAAGTTTCAGGAGCGGCTCATCGATACCGAGCTGCCTTAATTTAAAAAGTAGACCCACGTGCCAGACACAGTCGAACGTTTTACTGATATCAAGGAAAACCATCTTGGCTTCCTTATGCAGTTCAAGACCATTGTATATGTCAAGAAAGATTTTGAGAAGTTGATTTATTGTTGAGTCGTTAGACCGAAACCCGGAATTTCTAGAGGTCAATAGCTCATAACGCATGAAGTACTCATACAAGACATTATAAATTAAGCGTTCGAAAACTTTCGAGACATTGCAGAGTAAAGAGGTGGGTCTATTGCTTTTTGTTTGCTTGTCGTTCTTTTTGAACACTGGACATACATTACACTTTTTTCAAGAATCCGGAAAGGAGGAAGTGCGCAGGGAATGGTTAAATAGTTTTGTGAGGGAAGGGCTGATACCGGAAGAGGTATTCTTCAAAATCATGTTTCCAATGCCATCAGGACCAGTTGCGGAGCTGGTCCTTAATGATTGTAAAACTTTTTTCACACTAATCTCATCAACTTGAAAAGAGTTTAGACGAGCCTCAGTTCGGTAGAAGAACTCAGGCAATGGCATAGGATTATCTTCATGAGGTAATTAACATTGGTTGGCAAAATACTTATTGAAGATTTCACATTTGTCCACATTACTAGAAATAACTGTATCATTTTCAAGAAGGGGAGGTATCGATTGGTGAAGCTTGGAGCCAAGTAGGCTTTTACTAAGGTTCCACCATTTCTTGGGATTAATATCTTTTGAGTCGAGTTCAGTGCGAATTTTGGAAAAATACGATTTCATAGAAGAACGGAGGGCATTGACAGCTATGTTACGTTTGCGCTTGTAAAAGGTGAAAAGTCGTTCCATGTTAAGATTTTCAGAGAGCGTAAAGGGGCGAATTTTGCCGCTGTGTCGCATGAAACGTCTCCATGCGCGATCCCTTTGTCTGAGTAACTTTGTTATCTTACATGTGATCCATGGCTTGTCTTTCGGCCTGAAGAGAATATCACGAGAAGGGATAAATTGATTGCAGAGATCAGTCAAGAGATTTGTCCAGTAAAACACCATGTCATGAATGTCATCAAAAGTTTCGAAACCTGTGTCAAATGGGGCATTAAGGGCTGCCAGCATTATTTAAGTTTTCAAAATCGGCTCTCTTGTAATCCCAGATTTTACGTTTGAAGGGGCGGTCTATGCGATGAGAAGTAGAAATCGTGCAAAATAAAACCGAATGGTCAGACGTAGAGATCGGAGGCAAAATTCCACAATTCAAGATATAACCGGGCGAATCGGTAATAATTAAATCGAGAAGACTCTCTGTCAAGTCATTGATGCGGGTGGGACCCGATATTAATTGGAATAAGTTATTGTAATATACGAGATTTACCAAATCCAAACCCAGGTCACTTTCCCAGTGGTCAGAATCCCAAGACCTTCACCTGTCGTTAAAATCACCAGCTATAATGAGTGTTTTAGGGTTATATTCAAGAGCACCAGTGATTGAGTGATCAAGGTCACTGAGGCATAAGTGTCTGTCAGCGGCACACTGACCAGGTGGTCGATAATACACCCCTAATAAAAGTAAACCAAAGTTGAGTCGGAATTCCACCCACAAACATTCACTGGTTGTTGATTCCAAGTCAGCACGACGGGAACAGGGTAGCCAGTCCCTCGTGTAGACAGCTACTCCACCTCCGGGTCCTGCAGTCCTATCCCTCCGAATGGGCATGCCAAAGTCCTCTATGAACAACAATTCACTTGGAACGCTACTATCGAGCCATGTTTCGGACAAAGTGAGAATGTCAATTTTTTCGGAATCAGCCAGAAGATAGAGTTCGTCGAGTTTCCCTGAACTTTTCAAACTACGTACGTTAGCATGAGAAATGTTGAGGGTTTTTGAATGAAGGTATCTGCAGGCCCTGGATTTGAATGAATGTCACATTCAAGTAATTTGCATAAAATTGTAAAGATATGTCTAAGATTACAGTATGATTTACACAAGAATGAAACAATTATGAGAGACAGTAGAGTGAAAGCATTCACAAAGTTATCGTGGTGACCAGGAGCATGGACAATGATTTTGATCAAACATTTACGAAGATTATAGGTACCAATGGCTGTTCTATACTGTTGAGTCTCAGGTATTAGCAGGTAAAGGTCACAAATACATATTTCCAGGAATTATTTGTCACTGACTCATTTTTTCTTCGATTCATTTTATGTGAACTGAATCAGATATATAGCGGGATTTGATTTATGGAGCCCAGTTTAGTGAAGTTTGCATCCCGGAAAATCCAAATGGTCCTCATGAAAATGCAGTGGCAAATGCCAGGAAAACGCATCTGAGAGCATTTATTTTTTTAAATTTACCGGGGGAGACCCCCAGACTTCGCCCCCAATCCCCAAGCTAGGCGCCTTCGGCACTCGCATTCGGGCTTTGCCCGCAAGTCAAGTCGCTGACCCCTCCCCCTCCCCCCCCCCCCCCACACATATTGCAAAAAATCTTGATCCTCCCCTGCTTGCAAAAGTTTAAAATTTTGTACTGTTAATAGTTAAAATAAAGTACTATTCGATTAGCAGTGTTGAAAACTCTTGGTAGCTTATACTACCCTTTAAATATTCCGTATAATTAGCTATAACTCTGATATATTGTGTGTGTTTCAATACAAGGACTTTGCTGCCAGACTCACGTTTCTGTTCACTTATATTACCCATCTCCTTGCAACATATGCACGCTGTTTGAATGTACTTTACATGTACTTTTTATTTCTCATTGCTGAATTAAAGCTTGAGCCGAAGTTTTCCTCAATAAACTCTGCGCAATGCACGCAGAGTGCCCCTAGGAAAGCTGCAGATTTTAATTATTGAACCATAATATTGATGGGAGTGAGATCAAGGATGGTTACCGATAGTGCTGAAAGAGGTAACAATACATGAATAGGAATTTCGTGATCATAATTTATGTACATTAAACAGAAGCACGGTTACTCTCTCTCTCTCTCTCTCTCTCTCTCTCTCTCTCTCTCTCTCTCTCTCTCTCTCTCTCTCTCTCTCTCTCTCTCTCTTTCAGATAAACAAAGTCAGGCACACTCCGTCACTAATTGTATATTTATTTCAGCCATGCTAAAATACTGTAAGTACATGTGCATATACATGCAGAACACTCACAATTGTTGTGATGATGTGGCAATATGGTCTCACTTATTTCATAAATTGTATGCAGGTATGATTTTCGTTTTACCCTTAAAGTGCTTCATTTGAGACTGAGACAACAGGTTTCCTCTGGGCACTTCTTCCGCTATGGCTCAAGAAGTGCCAAGAGGAAACTTGTTGATCTGGGTCAAATTTTCTTGTGAAACTTCTCAATTAATCCTAGGCTTGTAGGTACTTGAATGAAAGGTCGCTCCATGAGGAACTTTAATCTGAAGTTAGTTTAACAGTGCAGGTTCAAACAGATGTATATCTGGTTCCAGTGCTTCATTAGGGTTCATAGTGTCACAAACACTTTATAGAGTGTAATTGGATATGCTTTTTCCCAGTGGCATGCATCTATGGTAGTTTTTTAGAATTATGATTTTTTAAGTGGCATGTAGAATCTTGTGTTTTTAGTCTTATTTACCTTTAGTATACTAAATCATGCTTCTTAGGCAGGAGATCATCAAAAGGACTTCCAAACTTGCAAAGGTCTAATTTTATTTATTCTTTGTTCATGTTTTCGTTTTTATTTAGAAAACCAATATTTTTTTTTCAAATTCAAGTGATCAATGCAATATGCTTGTATACGTACAGTATATAAAGGAAGAATATTAATATTGACAATGTGATGCTAGTAAGAACATTGTCCTGACATTAACATATCAATCTTTAATACTGGAGTATAAAAGTGTACAAGAGATATTCTAGTACATGTAAAACCAGTATTACATATGTTGTCTCAATCATCAGCGAAATTGTCATTTAAATATCCAGAATTAAAAGCCAAAAACACCTTGGTCATGAACACACTTTTAATGCAGCGTGTAATACTGTGTATTCATAGCATTTTGATATTTCAGTTAAATGAGTCAAAGAGAATGTTAAAAGTGTGCTCATATGACGGGTGCAAAATAATGTATTTTACGTGATTATAGTAGGGTAAGTCATGGCTGAAGATGCTATTCCATTTTTTTACAGATGCCTGGATTGAACTATGCTGTGCAACATAAATAAAACTGGTGCTGGCAGAATGTTTTCTGTTTTCTTTCTGCTCCCATGTTTACCCCAGAATAGCCAGTCATAAACTTGGGTCTTTCCTGCAGGGTTTCTAGGGTAAGAACATTAGATTTGTAGTGACAAAATAGGTCTCCAAATAGAGCCTTATTTTGTCATAACCTGTGGACTTCCGGGTGCTTCGTCCCCTGGACCCACAAATGATTTCTTTTTGGAACCTCTGTGTTCACATAATTTTCAAATGGACCAGACATATTTAAGGCTTCTAAAATGCTTCTCTTGACGTCATGTTTCTTACACAATGGTAGCTAAAATATATGCATGCATGGGTTTCAGTTAAAAAAAAAAGTACTATGAGGTAGGGTGGAAAAAAATAATGTACTGTTATGGGCAACTGAAAAAAATGTATGTTTTACTAAAATGCATAGCCCCCCCCCCCAAGATTCTAGTGTTCTGTTCCTTATACAGAGCTGAATAAGCTTACAATTAATTTGATGTCATTCAGTATCCAAACAACCAATAGGGGAGGTCACCATTCTTTCCTGTGTATTCAGCTGAATACACAGCCCAATACACAGAATTGGGGGGGGGGGGGCTAGAGTTGTGTATTCCCATTGGATCATATGTTAAAGTCACCTTGAATAATTTGGATATTTTTGCAGCCAAGGTTATCAAATTTATAGGAGTATTTCCACCATGCACTGAGATTTACCATAAAAAATATGGTGTTTCTACAAAGAGTTGTTTTAAAGTTTTTAGTTTGCAAATTACAAGGCAGAGCAATGGGCATACACAACTCTAGCCCTCTGCCTGCAGTGCCCTCTGCAGGAAGGGTACAGGAACCTTTTATTCTTTCCCTCCCTTATTACCACTTACTTTTGATGTTATAGACTAAATGCAATTGCCAAAAAGACAGTGTGAGCTATAGCTAAATTACTCCCCTCACTATTTTGTTGATGTGCTAAGACTGGGGTAGAAGGCACAGGTTCCAAAAGGGCTTTAGCGGGAAACTGGTGATTCTATTAAATCCAAAACACTGCTTAAATGACTGTGAACATGCTAACAACTTTCTTAGCCTCACTTTCACTTTTATTGATCCCAACAGGGTGAGATGTATTGAGTACGAGTGCTCAGAGGGAGCTACAGAGCAATGTACCTGAGTTAATTAATGTATTTATTGAGTATGAGTGCTCACAGGGAGCTATAGAGCAATGTACCTGAGTTTATTAATGTATTTATTGAGTATGAGTGCTCACAGGGAGCTATAGAGCAATGTACCTGGGTTTACTAATGTATTTATTGAGTATGAGTGCTCACAGGGAGCTATAGAGCAATGTATCTAAGTTTATTAATGTATTTATTGAGTATGAGTGCTCACAGGGAGCTATAGAGCAATGTATCTAAGTTTATTAATGTATTTATTGAGCATGAGTGCTCACAGGGAGCTATAGAGCAATCTACCAAGTTTATTAATGTATTTATTGAGTATGAGTGCTCACAGGGAGCTATAGAGCAATCTACCTAAGTTTATTAATGTATTTATTGATTATGAGTGCTCACAGGGAGCTATAGAGCACTGTATCTAAGTTTATTAATGTATTTAAGTCATCTAATGTTAAGCATATGAAACTTTGGGCTGTTCATTTCTTAATTCTGGTAAAAGCAAAAATATAGAAAAAAGTAATAATTGTTCTGAAATGTCTTCTGATTTTCTACATATTTTCCTGCAATTGGTCTCAAGTTTCAAACAAACAGAGTCAAGGCAAAACATTTCCAGCCACTTTGTCACACATGTGATTTAAAAACAGCCTTCATACAGCACTTTGTTCCTGCATGTTAAAGACTTGACTTGAACCAATCACAGAATGTCTTAATCCTAAATAACAATTTTAATGCATGTTTTACTTTTAAAGTTCTTTTGAACAAACAAAAATAACAACTACGCAATAAAATACAGACAACTGGAAACAATGATCTGATTTGTGATGCATAAAGTTCCTTTAAATTAACCTCAAGGGATGTTCCATAAAGTTTCATGCAAATACACATTTGAGGTTCATATTAATTGTTAAGAGGAAACCTCATGTTTGGCCTAGCTATCTATGCTCTTATTACATGGATGCCAAAGATTCACCACATCTTCAAATTGATGCAAATCCAATTTCACTTCAAAATGTGCATGTACATGTGTTAACACACCTGTACTTTGAATATCCAATTTTTCATTTGTTTTTGCTGTTTAACTTGAACATGTGCATTGACAGTTAATTTTGACACACATAATGATAATTTATCCAGATTTAAAAAACTTCTGGGATATCAATTGCCAATTATTGTGTGTCAGAAAATTTCAGGCCACCATCCACTGCAATGACTGATCCCCATACCTGTCAACATCCCTTGACAAGAAATTAATAGACAGACTTTCTGCTTCCATGGGGGAGATTTTATATTTAAGAAACAATAAGGTAGAAACAAATGGGTTCCATGGGGGAGATTGGCCAAAATAGGCCAAACTTCTCCTGAAAGTGAAAAAAAATAAGGCTTAAAGTGAGAGACTTGACAGGCATGGACCCCCTAAAATCTAAGAAACAGAAGGAAGGCAACAAAATATAATTCCAGCCCCCTCTTCACATTTTGTATCATAAAAACACCCTTCACAAAATACTTTGAAATACTAGTCTTCCATTTGTCAGTTCAAACAGATGGTAATGGGGATGGGGTGGGGGGCAGGTGGGTAGGTTTTTGCTTTCTGTCAAATGTACCAGACTTCATACCTGTACTGTCAACACACATGTATAGTTTATTGATTCCTTTTAGCAAGTTTCATTCATACAGGACACAAAACCTTAGTATGTATCCGAGGCATATACACAGACACAATAACTTTTAAACCATCTGTTGTTGTTTGTGCAGTCTGAGTTGCAGGTATTTATTTTGGTGTAATTTTGACGAGTTGTTGTGCCAGTTTTAGGGTCTCTGGAAAGCTGAGTGTCTTCATCTGCCAACTTTGGGGGATGCCCTCCAGACCATGCTGAAATAGACAATTATGAGAAAGAGTGATTAGGAGGTAACTGTGGTCATGTGCTGCCCTCTATCCTGAAACAAGGAACTTGACAGGAAAGAGGGCAGATCCATGTACTTAGTAGGGCAAATGTGTTTTGTACTGAAAAATAGCAATCTTAGAAAGCAAAGGCTAAGAAAAGCCATTCATGTGTTTCAAAACATAAACAGCTGCTTGAAATATTTAGAAATTTTTCATTTGTTTTGCAGAAAAAGTATAATTTTTAGATCTTTCGGTAACAAAATGAATGAAAGTGCCCTCATCATGGTGGAGGCATAGTTGTGTTGCCTAGCAACATAGGCAGCAAGAACAGTTCTGCAGTGACTTATGAATTCATCGTATTAGGGGTCTAAAGTGTTAAACTGAAACATTTCAAAGAATTAAGTAGTTTGAAGAATCTATCAACTTGTTACATAAATTTAGACTTGTACATTTCACAGAAGTCAAACCATATGAAGCATCAAGCTGTAAACTGTATCATGAAGGAATTATGAACACTAAATTGAATTACATTATGGTGTTAACTACATGCGAGACCATTGTGCATGTCCACCCACTAACTGAGGAAGGTTTGTCACAGTGACCCACATTTCTCCTCAAAACATGTTGAGACTGTCAAGGTCTTCAAGTGGTCAAAATTTCAACAAGCAATACGCAGTTTGCATAGTAATTTCCTGCCACAAAGCATGGGTTTGATGCCTGGCGATCACGGGGGACTCGCGGGTCGCACCAATGTCACAGACAGTCCATATTCTCATTTCTCACAAAATTAGCATTTTTTGAGAAATTTTAGTTTACAAATGCCAAACTGTTATTCTTCTAGTACTTCACGAGCCATATATAAGAAAAATTTCCATATGCCTTTAATAAGTATTCTGTATTTCCAAAATATTAGTAATATCCCGCTTGTCCCTCTCAGGTACCGACCCGTATCTCGCCATATCTCACCAAGCCAGACTAGGCAATTAGGTATGCAGTTGGGGCGGGAACTTAATATGCATATCTCCTATTAAGGCCATGCAGAAAGAGATGTACCGTTTACCTCCTCAACCAGCAGAAAAGATACAGAAAGTGAAAACTTTATGAACAAAGCTTGTTCTCCGTACCTGTGCACCAAAACAGGCTCCAAGGATGGCTCCCCGGGAGGCGTTGCAGCCACCTGCTCGGCTGGTTGTGCGGACTGCTGACACAAGGTCAGTGCTGTTCAGCAAGCAGTGAACACTGGCCTGGAAGGCCTTAGGCACGTCTGTTGCCAAGACAAACAGTAGCTTATGTAGAACTGATCAACTACAGCTGTACAAAATTAACCAGGTAACTTTTTACGAAGTTACTGACAAAAAACAAAGGAATGGTATACTTTTCTCTCACATTAGTACTTATTAGAGCACCAATCACATAATCAAGTACAAGAGGACTGTGACAGTCTTGGGCTCAGCTAACCTTGCTTGCACAGGCTGAAGTGACCCTGTGAACTTTAGAATAATATCAATGTCACTTTTGTGTAAGACAATCATCACTATTTGTAGTATCAGTCTTCACTCACAGAGGTAGCGAGTTATTTTTAAATGAAAAGTGACAGTATCCACTTTTAGCAAGATATGTGCCAATATGTGAGCTTGACTTATTAAGGCCACTCAAGGTTAAAATTAACAAACTTAAAAGGAACCCTAAAGTTGCTTTCCTATTAGTGTTTAATAATATCCATAGCCCTATAATCTGACATTGGTGATATATTAGCCACTATCTATATGTGAGTTTGACCTTCCAACGTCATCTAAGGTCAGAATTAACAACACCAACACAAATTCCACAGTTACAAATATACTTTCCTCTTCTGGCATTTAATAGTAACCATGGGCACAGTATCAAAAATTATTGAGCTAATAAGTTGAAATTGCTGTAGTAATGATCAATTTTTGTGAATATCAAGTCCAGGTACATTCTCACAAAATTTGAAAGGAAATCATACATGCAAAATAGTGAAAATGCATAAAATTCATAAAAAATGTAAAACAAAAAGAATTGCAGCACCACCTGTTGAACAATTAAGGTAGAGGGGTTCCCAGAAATGACCTTATGTAAGTTCAGAGTGTTTAGGAAGGCGAAATTACAGAAATATTTTCAGAGATTTTACCCAAAATATGAACCAAAAAAAATTAACAAAAAGCCCGTGGGCCTATTGCTCTGGTGACCTGTTTGGGAAACAATGAGTCAAAAAGAATTTCTTTATTGCCAATAATGTGGATAGGGACATGCATGCAAAGGTTATCTGTATATCCAGGTAAATTTCCATATATAGGCAGGCTGTGAGTTGCTTCCAATGACGTATGTGTGGTAATGAAAATTTTTTGCACTATTTTAAATTATTATAAAATTATCAGTCTGAGTGTGATTTGTTTATCATGCATATTGATAGTGACTATTTGGATTTTGATCATTATTCAAGACAGTTTGGCTTCTTGAACTTTGATTTTTCATATTAAACTTAGTGACACTAACTCTTTAAGACTACTTCTTCTGCCAGCCAAAACAGGTCTCATGTGGCAATTAAGCGGTGTTGAAATACAGGTATATTTAACAAAAAACATCGCCAAGTGTCTTGAAAGTGTAGTCTTGAAAAAGCTAAGCAGTCATGGCATTAGGTTGCAAGTGTCCAGAGAGCTACTGTCAATGTATAAATTGTCACATTTTTGCATTTCATGCATTTACTTAATTTCAGTATTTTGAAATAGTTCATCTTCGGTTTATGTTCAAACTATTTCATTGTGTCTTTTTCACAGTTTATGCTATCAGCTGAACAAAAATAGAGCAAAACTAAGTGACTTCACAATAACGTTGTACTCTTTTCTATTTTCATCTTTGTATTTATGTTTGCTTAAATATTTTATGACTCTGAAGAATCAGAAAACTAAGTGAAAATATAAAAAGTTGAATTTAAAATCTTTGAACTCACGTCAGTTGCTGATGAAGATTTCATTGACTGCCTCCCTATGAGGCCTGTCTCTCTGTTCAAGTGTTTCTCGTAGAAACATGATGACAGAATTATCTAGTTGCTGAGGGTTTCTCCTGTCTTCTGCCCCCAGTTGCATCATGACATCATTAACTGCATCGATACCTGTACCAGGACCATTCAGTATGTAGTACTCTATCAGTCTGCAATACAAAGTGACATATCAACCAATGAACAGACTATCACAGCTTTTATTGGCATAGGTTGGGATCCTGATAGGCAGCACAATAGAAGAGGACACATTTATAACGTTTTCATGTGGATTCAACCAAACACATATCCCAATACATGTACACAAAATTCTGGTGCATACAGCCATTGCTTTTTTGTTCATGGCATTCATACATACCGGTACTTGTATCTACACCACTCAAATGTTCATTTTTAAGAATGATGATATGGCCAAGTGGATACGTGTGTTTTCCATTTTCAGCCAGCTGATAGGTACCAAAGGTTAATTACTAGTTCATGCTGTGGTCAGAACAGAAATGTATTTTAATTCTGGTGGACTCAATTCCTCAAAAATCCAAAAATCAATGGAGCATGATCATTCGAACAAACTTGATAGGGATCTACCAAAGGCAGATCGCCACTTAGTTACAAAAATATAATTGTGGACAGATGATGGATGACAGACGCAGACCCACCTAACAAGTCAGCTCACAGACAAGTCAGGGGAGCTAAAATCACAGGGCAACCTTTTGAAGAAATTAAGGTCTATGGGTGTCCAGGAATGTCCCAATACAACTTCATAGCAATTGGCCAAGTGGTTTTGTACACTAACTTGAAAGACTTTGAAAAACAGGCTAAAAAATCAATGCTGAGGCCAAAGCCACAGCTGAGCAAGCATTAGGATAATTCATCGCACATAATTTGCGGCATACCATACATATATCATGAGCCTGTCAGTGACTTGGCTCATGATACTCAACATCTGACACGTCATCAGGTCAAAGAGTATGTACAGTGTGCTGTCCCTGTGATTGTTGGTTTGAATCATTTCAAACAACTTATAATTGATCCTACACGTGTGACACCTACATCGTCCACTATTATAGACCATATTTACACCTCCTGTCCACAACATGTGTCAAAAAGTGGTGTAGCACCAGTAGGCATCAGTGACCACCACTTAATATATGCTGTGTACAAGTTTGGAGGTGCGTCAAATGGCTCTAAACAACATGTAAAGATTAGATACAGAAATTTCAAGCATTTTGATCAGCAATCTTTTCTCAGTGACCTTAACGAAGTCCCGTGGTCTGTGGTACAAGCTTTCACAGAACCTAATGATGCATGGGACACTTTTAAATGTATGTTTATCAATGTCGCTGATGAGCATGCCCCCTGGACAGACAAGCGAATAAGAGCAAAATCCGAACCCTGGATGAATGATAAGATCCTCCAACTTATCCACCGTAAGGGTGACCTTCATAGTAAATGGCTTGCTGATCGTCAAAACGAAAGCCTACACCAAGAATATAAAGATGCGAGAAATTTACTTACTACCAGGATTCGGGAAGTAAAGTCTGACTATTACACGTCGCTCATTGAGGAAAACCGTTTTAATACAAAATGTTTGTGGAAGCACTTGAAATAATTGCTACCTGGAAAAACAAGTTCTGTCCCACATACTATTAAAGATGGAGACAAAACTTTAACGGACCCGCAGGCTATAGCTAATGAATTTAATGACTACTTTTCAACAGAGGGGGAAGTGCTAGCTCAAGAAGAAGGGTGCAACACACCAACCGGTCCTGCAAACGTTCCCCGTAAAGTGGCTGAAGACATAGTCTTCTCACTTCCTAAAGTTACGGAGGATTGTGTGCTGAGAGAAATCAAATCCATGCCAAATGGAAAAGCTACAGGCCTGGATGGCATAAGTGTTCAGCTCCTCAAAGCCGGAGCAGAGGCTATCACCCCCTGCCTGACCTGGATACTGAACCTTTCGTTAACAACAGGTATCGTTCCCGATGATTTTAAACTGGCCAGGTTGACTGCCATTCATAAGTCAGGACCAAATAATGAATGTAATAACTACCGGCCAATATCCATTCTATCAGTTGCTAGTAAAATACTAGAGAAAGTCGTTCATGAGAGTCTCTACAAGTATATGGACTCTCAAAATCTAATTGCAAACCTACAGTCAGGTTTTCGCCACCTGCACTCGACTACAGTTACAGCACTTGTTCAGCTCTATGATGAGCTGCTTCAGAACATTAACAATGGTAAAGTAAACGGTGCTATACTAATCGACTTGAGGAAAGCATTTGATACTGTCAACCACGATCGTCTTTTGCTCAAGCTACAATCATATGGCGTAGATGCTATGGCTATCATCTGGTTTAAATCATACCTTAGTCATCGTATGCAAGACTCTTTTCAGGGGTTTTTTATCAGAGGATAAGGAGATTACAGTTGGCATCCCCCAAGGCTCCATTTTAGGACCGCTGTTGTTTTTAGCGTTTATAAACGATCTACCTGAAGTAATTGAAGAAGCCTCAACACATCATTATGCAGACAATACTACCATTATTGCATCTGATCGGGATGTGCACCAACTGTGCCAAAAGCTAAACGATATTGCAAACTGCATTGCTATATGGCTCAAGACCAACAGCTAAGCGAATGTCGCTAACAGATTTATCTGAGTGTAAAGTTTACATAAATGAGGCAGAGCTCAAACGAGTACAGTCTGGTAAGATACTTGGAGTAACATTTGATGAGACCTTGACATTCACCACCCATATTGACTCACTGTGCTAAAAAATATCTAGAAAAATTGGTGTGTTGAAAAAGTTAAGAGGAATAATTCCATACCATACCATACACTCTCTGTGCAATGCTATTGTTATACCTCACATCGATTATTGCGATTTGATATGGGGTACATGTGCACAGACTCAGCTGTACAGGATATTTAGGCTACAAAAACGTGCCGCCCGAGTCATCACAAATAGTGACTATCTTGAACATTCCGACCCACTCTTTAAGGACCTCAAGTAGCTACCTCTACATGAACGGATTGATTTCCATAGATGTGTGTTAGTGTTCCAAGGGTTGCATGGACTAGCACCCAAATATATGTGTAATAAATTAAGGTACACCAGTTCTGTCAGCCAAAGGTCTACACGAGGAACCTCAGCTCTAACACTTTTTAAACCAAGACCTAAATGTGAAATTTTTAAAAGAAGCTTTTATTAAAATGAACCCAATTCATGGAACTTTTTACCGAGTGAGATTCGTCAAGCAAACACCCTGCAGTCTTTTAAGAAGCTGGTTTTAAAACACCAACTTAGAACGTAGCACCATGTGTGTTATCTAAGACTGTTTTAATCTATTAATGTAACTTATTTCCTTTTTACTTAATTTATTGTTGTAAGACTTTCATTGCATCTTCATTCATCTCTGACTGTACTCCACATCCCATGACTGCTGGGCCACAATGTAAACAAGCTTTTTGCTTATTGTGTTTTTACCCAGGTTAAATAAAGTATATCTATCTATCCATATCTCAAACACATGTAGGCCTATACGATCTGTGGAACCTATAACATACAGGCTTGACAGGCATTCCACTTTGTCCAGCAACAACAAACAAGGACTGTGCACATACTTTTGATTTTTTGACATGATGCTTTCCAGACAGGACAGCCAGGGCTGCATGTGAACTCTTCAGGGCTTTTTATACAGAATTAATTACGATTATTTATGAGAAAAATAGTTAATCTCCAATAAGAAACCATCAACTGTCTACTGTCATGACATACCCTTCACTTGCTTAAAAAAACAACCACAAACAACCTACAAAAAAATCATTGCAATTCCAAACAATACTGGTCCACCAATATTTTTAGGAAAACTGAGACAATTAAAACAAGTTAAAATCTAGAACATAACAGTGTCACCATGCAGGCAGATTATGTCTTTTTCACACCCAAAATAACGGACTCAAACCCAATTTTATTTTACAGTTACATTCAACTAGTATGAAAAAAATCGCCCATCAGTGTCACAAGTTCTGCATACAGTAGGCTCCTTGTGTGGCTAAACAAAAAACTGGATTTTTGAACGTCTGCTTTGGGAGATTGTGATTAGGATTGAGGGCAGCAAGGGCACTGAGGTGATTTACTAGTCACTGTAGTATAGGGCACTGCGGTGATTTACTAATCACTATAGTGTAGGGCACTGAGGTGATTTACTAGTCACTGTGATATAGGGTAGCAAGGGCACTGAGGTGATCTACTGGTCACTGTGGTATAGTGCAGCAAGGGCACTGAGGTGATTTACTAGTCACTGTAGTATAGTGCAGCAAGGGCACTGAGGTGATTTACTAGTCACTGTAATACAGGGCATCAAGGGCACTGAGGTGATTTACTAGTCACTGTAGTATATATAGTGCAGCAAGGCCACTGAGGTGATAGACTAGTCACTGTAGTACATATAGTGCAGCAAGGCCACTGAGGTGATTTACTAGTCAGTGCAGTATGGGGCAGCAAGGGCACTGAGGTGATTTACTAGTCACTGTAGTATATATACTGCAGCAAGGCCACTGAGGTGATATACTAGTCACTGTAGTATATATAGTGCAGCAAGGCCACTGAGGTGATTTACTAGTCAGTGCAGTATGGGGCAGCAAGGGCACTGAGGTGATTTACTAGTCACTGTAGTATGGGGCAGCAAGGGCAACAAGGTGATATCTAGTTGCTGTAGTATAGACATTTTTGTGGAGCCTTAACTTCGCATAAACTTGATTTGTCTCAAACTTGAAGATTTTGCACATTTTACTTTGTAGAGACAAAATTAAAATGCACTGAGAGCAAATGGCAACTTTTCTGCACTTCCTTTGCCAGTGTGTTGCAATTTTTTCTGTCTGTTTACATGATTAAACAAAAAGTGGATTTTTTGTGAGGGAAATTTTTCAGAGGTAAAATAAAGCTACATGCCAAGGCTCCGTGTAGTCAGAGATGCACGGTGCAGTAACTTATTTTCAACGGAGTGGGTGAGTGTGTCTTTTTTTTTTTTTTTTTTTTTTTTTTTTTTTTTTTTTTTTGTATTGTCATCAATTTCCATGCATTTTAATTTCGAACACTGAGAAGCAGCATGAAAAGTGCAAACTTAAGTTGAGTGCAAATATTTCTAGACCCACAATAACTAGGTATCCCAATACTTGTTTTCCAGGGGTTCAGAGAGGAACAGGAAGTTTAAACAAATTATTTTCTGACCTTGCTGCTGCCAAAGCACAGGCTACTGCCATATCATTGTCCTGGGTCACCCTCACAGCGTCCTCTGCTTTTGCTAACATTTCCGGTTGTCCTGCATACAAGGCAGCAATAGGGGCCATCTTGGTGGCCCCATCCATTTGTATGTCAGTCTCCAACGCTTTTTAAAAAATGACACATGTACCATCAATTATACATTCTGGGTAATTTGATGATGTCATGCATTGATTATTACGTTCATAGCAATGACACATTTTGGGCAAAGACACTTGATAAAGAGGGCTTTGCTTCTCAGTTTCTTGAAAGCATCACCATAGCTTTATTCCTACCAGAATATTGGTCACTGGCAAAATGAACCATATAGGAGTAATCCACATCTCTATCACAAACCGCAGCCACATGTTCTGGCACACTTAAAATCTGGTATAATTTCAAATTGTGCCGGGACAAATTACAATCGCAATTTGTACCGGGAAAAATTACGATCACAATTTGTACCGGGATGATTTTAAATTGTACCAGTACAAGTTACAATCGTAAATTGTCCCGGGACAACTTAAAATGATTTTCCTTTAGATTTCAAAATCAGGATTGGAAGTTATACTGGTATAATTTCAAATATTTCCAGGATGATTTCAAATTATACCAGGACAAGTTACAATTCTAACTTTTTTAAGGTATTATATAAACAAACACAAGTGTGAATGTATGTAATACTGAAAACTGATCTTTTCCATATTTATTAATTGTTCTCAATTTCATCTTTAACTAAGTTGGTAATAACATAATACATACACATATTTATTCATAAATTTATTCCTATCTCTATATCATTTATAAAAGTCAGGAATATTTATACATGTATATTATTTAAAAGTAATCTTCATTTACATGCATTAAGTTATTAAGACTTTCACTTTCTAGTGCGCCCTTTTCATAGGTACGTACTGTTATGCCCCATTTATGCTTGTGATGCAATTGTACAGGTTCGTCTCAGTTTTTTACTGGATCTGTTTTTATGATTTACAACATGTATGCCAAATATTATTTTCATGCGATAATTTTAAGTTAACACAATTCTGTGTGGCTTATTTTCAAATGAGAGCAAGAGAGACAGACATAATGCAAACTTTAGGAGCTACCAAGTGATTCTAAATATTGTGCATCCGTGTTACGTGACTCAACAATGAACTGAGAGTTGCATGTTGCTAGCACCATGAGTTATGGTGCGAGGTTTAAATAGTGGACCTGTCTTGACTTGGCAGTAAATGTGTGAACTGAACTCATATTTTGGGCACATCTGTCTGTGTTATCCAATGCAATAGTGTTTTAATGAAAAGAGTGCGAGAGAGACAGACATAATGCAAACTTTAGGAGCTACCAAGTGATTCTGAATATTGTGCATCCATTTTACGTGACTCAACAATGAACTGAGTAGACAGTATACAAGAAATAGCGTGAAGTACTGAAATCATGTGAGTCGACTTCATATGTGGTAGGGTCCTAAAGTAATAGTGTAATAAACAGGATTTTTTTTTCTTTTTTAAAGCACCAATAACTTTGCAGAAGCCAGTAGAAAGAGATAGAAGTTTCAAATATTGTGTAGACTTTGTGTTGCTTGCTAGTGCACCAGCTATAGTATATTTAAGCCGGATTTTTTTCTGTTTTAAAGCACCAATAAATGCTCAAAATATTCATGATGGGCCTTATAAGGCTCAATATAGAAGTGAATTCAAAATACATATACTTGTCTGAACATGTATTTTTGTGTCTCCATATGTCTGTGGTAAAATGACATAAAGAACATGTATGTTTTTCAACATTTATAAAATCTGATGTTCGTTTGAAAATAAAGGATTGAATAGCAGGTCTGCTTTGTTTTCTTTGCTTAACTACAAAGGGGCTGTTCAATATTTTCATCTGTTTTAATTGGCCTTACATGTAGAGTACTCAGATAGGGATGGGTAACTTGGCCCTTGGGCGGGGGGGGGGGGGTGAGGAAATGTGGAAAATTTTCAAGGGATCATTTGGTGGAAGATATGATATTCATAACTTGAAACACTAATTTGAAAATATTGCAAAATCACAAAGTAATAAATATTATGGAAATTGTTTCCAAATAGCTCAAACTTCAAACACATATCAATTTCTTAAATTTTTTGTTACTGTTTGTAATTTACTAGTCATATTGAACATTATTACCATACAAACATGTATGTATTAATAATTGGTTGCTGCTATTATGAGCAAGTGACTTGAATATTAATTGGGCAAGCACCAGGCATGATAAAGGTTTAGCCAACTGGCCTAAAATTACAGGAATATTTAAGCCCAAGTTGGTTTCCATTAGTTAAAAGCAAAAATGTTTCTTACACAATTTAATCAAAATGGAGCAGAGTTGAAAGTTTTTCCAAGGAAAAAATCTAAAAATTTCTTTAGCCAAGTTGGCTAAAAGAGAAAAATTTCTTTTAGCGAAATCCTGATTCCTCTTGCCTATCGCTAACTGTAACGGCTTGTGCAAGCCCAGATTAATACCATTTTCCAATATATTTATATGTTAAATGTCTGGTATCATAATATTTCTTGTAAAACATTTGTACCTTAAACAAAATATATCCTTTTTCAGGTGCATAAATTCATTTTGTCCCACTACAATTCAAAATTATTCTTGGATGATTTCGAATTATACCAAGGCAAATTAAAATCTCTCTGTGATACAATTTCATTTTGTCCCGGTACAATTTAAAATCTTTCTGGGGTGATTTCATATTATACCAGGACAAATTAAAATCCCTCTGTGATACTATTTCATTTTGTCCCGGTACAATTTAAAATCTTTCCGGGATGATTTCAAATTGTACCGGGACAAATTACAATTGTAACTTGTCCTGGTATGATTTAAAATTGTCACGGGACAAATTACGATCGTAACTTGTTCCGGTGCAATTTAAAATCATCCCGGTACAAATTACGATCGTAACTTGTTCCGGTACAAATTGCGATTGTAATTTGTCCTGGTACAATTTGAAATTATACCAGATTTTAAGTTGTGCCGGGAACATATATATAACAAGAACCAACCAACTTTTTGGCCACATGTGCCCCTTACAAACTGCATGTAATTATTTTTGTCATGGTATAAATATTGAACATTATGAAAACTGTACGTCTTACTGTACAATCACTCCTGTGTGTTAATTTTGGACAGAAACTCCATTATGTGTGACTTCTTACCAGTAAACTGTTTAAATTGCTGCAGTTCCAACATACTGAACTGGTTTGGCATCTGCTTCAATTATATAAAAAAAAACATTCAGACAGCACCTGTCCTTGTCTCTTTCACACTGGTATCCGGGCCCTTGTATTTACCTGTGTTTGGGTCTCCCTTCTCCATTTGCTTCAAGAAGTGTTTAATGCTTGGGTGTTTCCAAGATCCTGTGATGGGCAAAGTTTGCTCGATCCCTGCAATGCGTCATAACATAAACTAATGTCACTTGCTGTCGCTATAATCAGTTTTTCCTGTGTCTACATTGTGGTCTTCTGACACTGTTGTCTCAATGGCACACTGAGGGAGAGAGAGGCACCGGCAGCATTATCAGGCAGGGATACTGTTAACGACAAGTAACACCAAAAACCTCTGCATGAGCGATTTTGAGATTTTAATGGTTTTCACAAGATAAATGTCCTTTCTATAAGTTGGCAAAATTTCAAGCTTTTCACTAAAGTAGAAATATGAGAAAAACGCAACAACAACAAAAAACAAAATAGAGGCATGTAGACATCTGAGCGTCCATGTGTCATTCCGTTTTCGCCAAATGTTCAGGGACGAAGTTCACTGCGTTGTGTCCAACTATCAGCTCAACTCGTGCAAACAGTATTGTTTCAGAGGCAAATGATCAATATCAAAGGCCTTTGAAGCTATTTTTCTCAGAATTTAAGGGTAATACGACGAGAGCCCCACATATATAGGAATGTTTTTTTCCTATAAAGGCCGGGCGAAATTTACTCCGGTTAATGGCTTTCGATTCTGTAATGTCTCAACTGCAAAAACGATTCATCGATTTTCAAAGTTTTACTTCGTTCTTTTTCTATGAAATGAAGAAAATGGTCATCCTGGAAATCAAAGGGAAATGCCAAGCTTTGAGGATGGATACCAGAAAAACTAAGCCAAACATAAAAGCACAGGATCGTTTTTGTTGCCAATCCTATGTCAGGATTAAAATGCAAGTGTAATTATGACTTTATCACATAGAATTTTTGACATATCGACATTTATGGGGTGGATGTTGTGCGGTCAACTTTCAGTTGTGTCTTCAACAATTTGCATCATAGACACCCAAACACGGAACATTCTTTGGGGTAGGCCTATGACGATTACACACATAGATTTGTTATTCTAACGCAAATTTGCGTTAAAATAACAAATCATTTTGAACTAGGATTGATTAAAGTGGGATTTATTTTTGGTGTCTTAGCTTTCCTGAAAGAATCCAGTTACAAATTGTTTATGGTCTCTCATAAAAGGTCATTTCTGTTGCTGGACCGAAAATAAACAACATGTGCTCACCTTTTTTGTTTTATTTTATTTTATTTTAATTATCAGATGTGTCAACCTTTTTCGAAGTTGTAAAATGAAGCCCCGGGCCCTTTGGCGGCAAAAACGGAAAAAATTTCAGGCAACACCTAATTTTAGCCTTTTTTTATGATTGAACAAAGTTAATTGACTATCTTACCTTACGTACATATAGAGCACAGAATCTTCAACACAGTAATGACAAATATACCAGAGAGACTTCTTTCCAAGTGGAAATGTTGCCAAAATATATTTCTTGATGTGCATTGTTATCTTCTGTGGTATTGCTGAAAGTTATTAGAATGTATCCTCAGTGGCTAGTGACCTAATTAGGAGTCAAAGTGTGAGTGAGCGTGCTCAGCGGCAGTGATGATTTAGCTAATCTTGTTCAAAATTTAACTTGTATGGCCTTCATCAGCCAAATTGTATGGCTTGACAGTCCCTGTTGAGTGTTATGTTCGTACCATATTCATTCCAATTGTAGCACATGCCCTAATAGAAGAACACCCCTACTTTTTAATCTTGGGGGTTTTATTAAAAATTTACTATTTTTTAATTAAAAAAAATAACTGCTTCTGATGAAAGGAGCGGGTTCATTGTTGTTATTTTATGCTTTATGGATTCTTTAATAAATGTAATTGCTTGTGGTATTGTAATTAAGACATATCATTATCCCAAAACTCCGCAAAAACTATGTCTGCTCCAGGAAATCTTTGCATTAGCACAGCGTGCTACTATTGGAATGAATATAGTATTCATAAAATGTGACTGAGAATGCTCACCAAAGTCAGGTTTTCCTTTATTTAAGAAATGAGGGTCGATTTTTTGTGTGTTATGGCATAATGACGCGCGTGATTGAAGCTGACATCGTGGGCGTGGCGCAAGCCAGTGCGCCTCGCCCGATGCCAGCTTCAATCACCCGCGTCATTATGCCATAACACACACAAAAGCGACCCTCATTGCTTATATTTATATTTCCCTCTTAATTTTTCTGCTCAATTACACGAAATTTTGAAACTTAATACATAGAATTAAGAGAAACCATCAAAAACTGATTTGCCAAGCATGTTCAAGTGTTAAGTTCTGGAAACCCAGGTAGGCGTGGCTTATTGGAATGTGGGCGGGACACCTGTGTTATGGTTCCATAACACACAAAGCTATTGTGTTATGGTCTCATAACACATCAGGCTCTGTCCTATACTTGCAATGTTAAAAGTTAGATTGAATGTAAATATTAACAATCAAACCTACCTGCATCGATCTCTTTGTTTTCATAAGTGGATCCTGGTCCAAACATTTTATACATCCGCTTTTGAAGGTCTGCCGCATCAAAGCCTGAGTAAAAGACAGATGAAGTAAAATTTTATGTTACAAATATGATGGAAACAGGGCTGAGTAATATGTACATGCAGTAAGACAGCATGTAGTGTCCTCAAGAGTTGTAAACCTTTTTCCCTTAAACCAGCCAAGACCTACCCGGAAGTCAAATGCTGTCTTCTCAAATGTTTTTGACTAATCTCAACAGCAAAGAAAAAAATTGAATGAGAATTATAGATAACGCCCATCAGGATAACATGTAGCACTCAGGCCAACAGCTTTCTTTGAAATGGGCCAGCGCCCACCCATGCCAAGGAAAGCTGTTTAAACTAGAAGTTACTGATTTTGCAAGACAAAATCAAATGTCTGCTGGTTGAACATTTATCTATGAAGGAGATAAACGGATAAAATTATTGCACATAAACCAAATTAGTATACATGTACCGGGTAATTTACCCTGTGAACTTCCGAATCAGGTCAAAATCAGATACAATTCCAAACTAGATCTTACCCAGATACATAATCCTACCAAGTTTAACCAAGTTTAGAAAGGTTAACTTCCTTTAGTAGTTATGTATCATATGGAAACATATTTCACGTAAGTGGCTCTGTGACCTTGAGAATTAAGTCAAGGTCACCTAAATAAATCTCAATGTAAGACAGTTCACATACACACACACACACACACACACACACACACACACACACACACACACTCTTTTTAACTTTGTGTTTAGAACCTAAACACTATGTTTTACACAAATTAAACATGATGTTCTAGCTTAAACATGTCCAAGTGTTTGTGAAGTCTTACAAGAAAGTGTTTAACTTCGTGTTTAGAGCTTAAACACTAGGTTTTACAGTGTACATACATACATACATACATACATTCATACATATATATATATATATATATATATATATATATATATATATATATATATATATATATATATATATATATATATATATATATACATATATATCAATCAGACACCTATTCCTAACATTTTTCATGAAATTTGTCGAGTTCTTCCAATATTTATCCCACACAGACCAAACATGCTGAAGAACAACAACACACAACGAAAAGAAATGGCCGTTACAAACTCTAAAACAATATGTCTCTTCAGTGTGACTGGGAGACATCATATGCAGGGGGATCTGAGGCTTAGGGCCATCCAAAAGTGTAGACGTTCATGACTGTACAAGACACCCACTGGGTGACGGAGGGCACGCCCTGGTGTATACTTTTAATCTGGTTAAAAATGTTGATTTTTGTATACACAATCTTTTATTCTATTATTCCTTTATAGCATGGAGTTCGATTTACAAGAAGATCAACCAATAAAATTTGACACTTCAAGGATGAAAGGGTGCAGATTTAACATCAAATAAATTAATGGGTTGTTATACAGACAACTGACATTGAATTTTGTGTCCATATGAACAACAACTTTCAAAATATGACAGTAACAGATTGACATTGGAAATCTTCCATCCACCTTATGCATATAATGTTCAAGCCCTTCATTTCTCTTAAAACATGATGAAGAAAAAATGTTGTGCATAGATGTAAAATCCATGCTAAATGTTGAACTTTCTAGTATTAAAAGCTCAAGAAAGATATTACATTTTGCTGATAAAGAAAAAAGACACAGGATTCATGAAAAAGGTGTTTGTCTTGACATGCATACAGAGGTTAGAGATGAAAAAATACAGAGCATTACATGCAAGCAGAAGTTATGAAAGAAAAACTACTGACCATTACATGCAACTAGGGATTCCAAAAGAGTATATGCTTGGTCCCCAAAGCAAGTGTGTTTCCCTGTTTGGATGTGATAGTATGGGTTGGCTGAAGTCTCTCTGAATTCAATTTCTTCCCTCTCTCTCAGCAATTCATCCAGTCGTTGAAGGTCATAGTTCCAATGAATTGGCTGAGCTGACATACAGCAAAAAGAAACCACAAGTCAAAGTTTTATGTTGACAGCAAGCAAAATGGAACGACGCCAATATTAACTGCAATGAGATTGTTTAGATGTGTTACACTACAAGTCAAGACACTTTAACACTCTATCCCTATGGGCCTGCATTAAATACATATATAAAAAGCTTATGCCCAGATAATTAAATATTAAAGTAGATTATAAATTATTTGACACAAGACTCTTATATTTCCCAGTTTGCTAGATTCAAAAATGTCATAAGAAAAACTTGGGACTCCATAAAATCGGTACTTAACATGAATAAAAATAAATCTGATTTCCCTCTTTTCATCCTGATTGATGAAAAAGAGGCTTTCCACCAAGAGCGAAATAGTTCACCATTTCAAAGAGTTTTTCTCAAATATTGGCCCAAAATTGGTTTCTGAAATAAATTCTAATTGTAACTTGTCACACTTCTCATCCTACTTAACAGATCACATTAGGCCCAAATTTTCCTTCACATCTGTTAATACTCCTGATATTGAATTGAATCTGCAAAATTTTATACCAAAAAGTAGTGCAGGCATAGACAAGTTATCAATGAAACTTATAAAACGCATAATCCCATCTCTCTTGACCCCCCTTGAGATGATCATTATTCAATCACTGAAATCAGAAATACTTCCTGTTAAATTGAAAGTAGCAAAGGTCATACCTCTATTTTAAAAAGGTGACAATACTCTCATAGATAATCGTTACCCCATACCAAGTCTTCCAGTACCATCAATATTTTTTTAAGTTCGATATAAACAATTATATTAATATTTTATTTCGGATGCGGTTCAACATTTTCATCATTTTCAATAGTGTACACAAAGAACTCTTTTTCATTACCATCCACCACCTTCCCCTAGAAAAAGTATTTACCGACATTTTAAAGTGAATAATACGACGTTCAAATGACAATAAGGGAACAATTTATGAAACACTTGTCCAACTTTTGGTTTTTGTTTGAATTAGGCTACACGTATAAGTGTAACAGCAAGATTAACTGGGCTTGCAATGCAGGTATACATAGTCTTCTTCTTCATACCAAATGTCAATTGCAATGATTTTTTTTTTTTTTTAGATTATTTAATCATCATTTTTATTGTGCTGTTAAAATAGTACACCACCCCTTACTTCAGAGTTCTGTCTGTACACTTGTGAAAATGACTAACCGTCCCTAAGAGATGGTTCAACATTTTCAAGAGAGTAGGCCTACACACAGAACTCCTCCCCCACCCGACCCCCACCCCCACCCACACACAGAAAGAGTACTTTTAAACTATTGAAAATGATGACTTCGTTGATAAAGGTGCAACACAAGCGACTCATAATGAGTATAATTGATAATAGACCTATGTAAGCCCCACGACCGGGGATATGCGAACATTTAAATACATCGAAATAAACTATATATCAAGTTGAAGATACAAAATCGTGATAAATATACACAATTTTATATGCGCACATTATTACAAACTTATCAAATCAAAATAAGAACACATGGACAATGAGAACGGTAGGCGGGGAGGCCGGGCACTGAATACAACTGAAAGTATCGTTTTTATCTGCCACTGAGAGACCAGTCGCAAGCAACCAAAGTGAGATAGGCCTATCGCCTATTGGGTTTCCCGACAGACCAAAGGCAAGGTCTATATGTACTCAGCCACCTCATGAATTATGTGCCAGCATACTTTTTTACAATATGTCGCGTCTAGATACACAAGCAGACAGACAAAAACAAACTATCACATCAAATAACTTCTTTCTTAAGTTTGCAACGCAAACTCGGTAATAGCTGGTCCTCCTCGTTGCTGTTTCAAAAATAGGGATGGGAGGACCAAATTCCCATAAAACGACTTTTTGGTCTGTGTAGGCCTATCTGAAGTTACGGGCGTGTCACATATTGTAAAATGCCTTAATTAAAGACTGAGTCAATTGCTTGAATTGGAGCAGAAATTAACGTACTGATCACATCGGAGGCAAACTGCTGCATCATGGACACTGGTAGCCTCGGTATGTCACAACGAACAGTAAAAACAAAACAAAACAAATTAAGATGGAATTGTAGATTAGAAACCAATTCTGAATGGAAGGCTCAACTATATCCAGCTCTTCAAAGTCTACCTGTTTTAATGCGATGAATACTTGTTGGTGGACCGTGCACTCTGGCAGCGAACGAGGGGTACGGTTTGACTGTTGGAGTACATTTGACCACGCTTTTACAGGGTACAGCTTCACCGGAGTACGTTTTGACAAGGGTAAGCCTACATGCTTTGACTGGGTACCCTCTAAGTCTCTCTGGGGCTCTGGCTGTCTGTGTATAACCGGAATGGCGTGGATGCTCCTCCCTTTCAAAGACCCTCATATATGAGTGAGCAGACCAAACTAGGCCCTATCTATTAAAGTTAAAACCAGACATGATCTACCATGTCGCGCCTCCGATTCGTAAAGCGATTCTCCATTTTCAAGCTACCGTGTCCTAGGTAGACTTGTTTGTGTACACACTGTGTATCTCACTTTGGTTGCTTGCCACTGGTTTCTCAGTGGCATCTTATGAGGAAACTGACTATTTTGTACTGGATATATTAGCTCTTGGACTCTGCTAATTGACTGTGTGGTGTATGAACTATCACTGCTCAGGGACATATAATCTTTGATGCAAGCAACTGCGAGGAAATAAAACTTGAGAGCAATTTCTGGTCAACAGCTCCCAGATGTGCTGCAGGGTTGGCTGATTTCCTGGCACATTCCTGTCTGGATCATTATGTACATGCTATAGTGATAGTGTAAGCCCTTGAAACCTTGCCAGGGGAATTTAGGTCTCTCATATGGATTACACACAGTACAGGACACATATTGGACAATTTACTTCCACAATCCAAATTATTTACGACTGTGACATCAAACTTAGTGGACAAATTATCGTCTCCATATAATATGTTCACTTCTGAGAAAGTTCATAATTTTTATCAAGAAAAAGGAAGAAAGAAAAACTTTTAAAATTAACCACTGTAACAGAAGACTATATTGTCAAGAGACTGAAAAAAAATGGATTGTAACAAATCCACTGGTCCTGATAACATGTCAGCAAGATTTTTAAAAGATGGAGCACCTAGTATTGCAACTTTAGTTACACACATCATCAATCGGTCAATTTTGACTTCGCAAGTTCCTAAAGAACTAACAGAAGCTAAAATTGTTCCCTTATATAAAAAAAAGTAGTAGAACCGAGATAAGTAATTACAGACCTGTGTCTATTCTCTGTATTATCCCTAAGGTGTTGATAAAAACAGTGAAAGACCAGTTAGAAGTTTATCTGAAGTCTGATGATCTTATTTACAAGTATCAATCTGGCTTTCGCCAATGTTTCTCTACAGACACCTGTTTAACATCCTTGACTGATTATGTCAAGAGGGAAGTAGTAGAGGGAGATTATGTAGGAATAATTTTAATGGACTCACAAAAGCCGTCAACACGGTCGATTATCAGATTTTGTGTTCAAAACTAGCAGCCATGGGATTGGACAATTCTTCAGTGTTATGGTTTCAGTCTTATTTATCACACAGAATCCAAGCTGTTTGTGTAAATGGATCAATGTCGGAACTAAGACGAGTAACATGTGGGGTCCCCCAGGGTTCGATCTTGGGGCCAACATTGTTCCAAATTTATGTCAACAATATGGTTATGGCTGTCAGTTGCAAACTTCTATTATATGCTGATGATTCTGCGTTATTCTTTGCGGACAAGGACCACAAAAGAATTGAAATTGAACTTAGTAGAGAACTAGAATCCATAAATAAATGGTTAGTGGACACCGAATTTCCCTACATTTGGGTAAGACGGAATCAGTTTTGTTTGGTAGGGTGATATAGATTAAAGGCAACAATCTAAACATCAAATGTGGAGATACTACCATTGAAAATATATCCCAGGTGAAGTACTTGGGTATTACTTTAGATCAATATTTGTCAAACGAGTCTATTGGCAAGGAAGTCATTAAGTAGCAACAGACAAGAGGGATTTATATAGGGCTCTGCCCTGTTTCCCAGTTGTGTTGTACTAAAATATGTTTAAACCAACAGACTGAAGTTTATGCACAGAAACAAAGATTGTTTTGATAAAAGGACAAAGAAACTGCTGTGTACTGCTCTTGTCCAATGCCATATGGACTATTAGTTGGTATTCCTCTTTGTCACCTTTGTACAAAAGTAGGTTGTAAACCTGCCAAAACAAAATGGCTAGGTTTGTATGTAACCTAAATGGTAGAGCACATATAGGCAATCAAGAACTATTAAATCTGAATTGGCTGCCAATTCAAGATAGAGTTATCCAGTTATAGGTTCACCAAATTCATAAGGTCTCGCACAACAGAGCACCTGAATACTTTTCTAATTATTTTCATGAGCATGATGTTATTTCTTATTATGACACCAGAAACAATTCCCTTAAATATATTCTGCCTTGTGAGAAACTTAAAATTATGAGATATATTTTTTATATACTGGCATAGTAAAATGGAACAAGCTCCCCTCTGAAAATCGAGGGGCAAGCAATTTCAATACTTACAAAATATTCCTAAAAACATCTCCATGCAGAGGTACAAAGGAGGATTAAAAAAATACTATCTCTCTTTCATTTCTTACAAAATAATATTTTACTCAGTTGTGAATTAGGATTTTATTTACAGACCCGATATAATATTTTATGTCTTCTATTTTTGCTAAGGTATATATTGATATAGATTATACTATTTATTTAAATTTCTAACTAAAGGACCGCCATGGAAATAAGTCTTCGGACTTTTGGTGCCATCCTTGGTTCATTTTCTTTTATTTCTATTGTTCTATGTACAGTAATAGAATGAACCAAAAATAAAATCAATCAATCAATCAATCAATCAATCAATCAATCAATCAATCAAGACTTGAATCACACAAGATCTCGAATCCTCACCCGCAGCGTCTGCAACTGCAGCTCCAACGATAGCCCCGATCTTTCGCTCTTCCAATGTGGCCATGAAGCCAGGCCACAAACTATATTGTACAGTCTGTTCTGGTTGTCCGATGCTAAACAAAACTGCCTAGTCACAATTTCACATCTTATCAGATCACCTCATTAATCTTTCGATGAGACAACAATACAATAGTGGGCCTGCCTGTGTCTTCAGCGGTCACCTAAAATGAACTTTTGTCACATCAACTTATTGGTACAGATGGCGCCACTACAAATGAACTTTTGTCACATCAACTTATTTGTGCAGATGGCGCCCCTACAGTACTGCCCTCTCTCCCTTCCCTGCATCACGCTGTCCCTTTCTCCCTATCCCTCCCCCACCCCCATCCCCAATCATTGTTTTGTGATATTCACTGGTTGGAAAACGAGACTGTCCCTTTGCTTTTGTGGACTTTTACTTGTTTATCGATTTATTCAAACTGGATGTATCCCATTTACAACTGCGGCGCCCAACACAGTGGTTTCAGTATATCCAATAAAAATAGACACACTATCAAAGGCGCATGCATATTAAAGAACAATAAACCTACATACAGAATGTGTGCACATAAAAGCGTAAATATAAAAAAGGTGAAAATACGGCGAAAAAAAGGACGGGTTTACCAGACTCACACACACCAACATGGCTCCCACTAAATCACCTCCGTCAAAATTATACTTACTGCCTAAAATCCAAAAAAAAAAAAAAAAAAAAAAAAAAAAATTCGCGGGTCAACGGTATTTCGGCGCAAGCGACGCAACCGATGACCAGCACTTTAAAGATGTATTTGCCTAGTAGCCAGACAGAGGTTGTAATGACACACAGGATACTCTTTCTTTCTTTCTTTCTTTCTTTCTTTCTTTCTTTCTTTCTTTCTTTCTTTCTTTCTTTCTTTCTTACTTTATTTATTTATTTATTTATTTATTTCTTCCTCTCATTCTTTCTTTCTTTCTTTCTTCTTTCATGTTACCATCTAAAATAAAATTATTGAGGAAAATTGCATATGTAATTTACATCAAATGTTTCACTTACATTATACATTTCATTTTGTAAAATTTTAGCTTCATGTTTAGAAATGTATGAGCTTACATATAGTTGCCATACAGTGGCTGTAATGATACACAGGATACTCATTCAAGCTATCCAGAAAGCACCTCTTTCTTTCTTTCTTTCTTTCTTTCTTTCTTTCTTTCATGTTACTATCCGGAATAAAATTATTGAGGAAAATTCTACATGTAAATTGCACCAAATGTTTCACTTACATGTATACATTATATTTTCCAATTTTTTAGCTCAATGTTTTTGTTCCCATTTTGAAAATGTGCTGCTTTCATGTACACATTGATTAATAGCAAATGGAAAGGAAAGAAATTTGGCTGCTATACACTGGATTAGTATGTGAACAAAATTGATGTACAGGTTTTGTTACTTTGTCACTAGTTAACACTTAAAATTTTAGTTTCAACCAATCTTTTACAAGATTTACTAAACGTAAAAAGCGTCAGATTTCTTAAATTGAAAGTCGGAAATTTTATTGCGTAAATCCAAAATGTTATTTGAAAAATCATAAAAAAGTATTCGCATTTCCAAAAACTTCAAGATTGAAACATGGATCTGTGAGACTGTTGAATACATATATTGCATACCGGGTAAAATAGGCTGTATAATGGTGGTCAAGGAGATGTGAGTCTTTGGTCAGTCCACCCGACTGGTTGACCCTTCCGCTCTAAAACATGCACACACCCCCCTTCCAAAATAATAATAATAATAATAATAATAACAACAACAACAACGACAACGACAACGACAACAATAACGATGACGATGACGATGATGATGATGATGATGATGATGATGATGATGATGATGATGATGATGATGATGATGATGATGATGATGATGATGATAATAATAATCTACAGAAACAAATGATTGGTTTAAATTTAATTAGGGAATGTTGGATGTCAGAATCATCAGTTTGATATTTGGTACAGTGGCCAATGTTTGACGCAGTCAATCTCCCGTCCCTCGGGCGCGCCCTTATTTGGGCTCTGTCACTCCATATTAGGAGTCGATCTTCTGACCAGAGCTCACTCAGCCATATACGTGTGGTATAAATACTGAGACCCGCGAGCAAATGGCCATTCTGTGACTTGGGCTCAGTTACTGGACATCACTGTGCAGCTTAATGTAACCGCTTCTGCAATAAAACATATCTGAACAGCGCAAAGGCCTCAGTCTGTAAATTGGGAAAACCAACAAGGCACAAATAAAAGAAGAAAAACACATAACCATATAAAAGATTTAACTTAAATCGGGGGCGGGGAGTCGCCTTTAATTTTGTTTCGATGACTGTTTCAAGGCCAGTACTTTGCTGTTCCAAATGATGCTTCCCTCTATCCTTATTTCGCTATACGGGTAGCACTTGTCTGGAGGTTTATGCGAAGACCATAATACTTCGAAGTTCCAAATTTGCCAGAAAAGTAGCCTTATGATAAAATTGGGAGGTTTTTCTTTGAGGAGTCAATGTGTTGACAATTATTCATATTTGGGGCATTGTAAAATTTTAAATATTAAATATCTTCAATACGATGACAGAGATCCCATTTCAAGTTCTATGTTGATGACCTGGTGAATATTGACCAAAGTTGCAGCAGTTTACATCATCTTAAGAAGGGGTATTTCAAACTATCTTTAATGGGTTCAAAACTGTATTAAACAAAGACCAAATATGTTATGTCAAATTTTGAATGCCACCAAAGTATAATAATAGAGGTGCACTTCCAACTTCTATATTTATGTGTATTGGCCATATAGCCTATAATTACTTTTTGCACAATAGTTCAGCGTAAAATTATGCTACTCTGCGCAGCAGCATCTTAAATTTTTGAAAAACACGAATGTATAGTTGATAAAGATCGTCCATTGCAACTTGTACGAAGTAGAACTTTACAGACAAACAGATAAATTTACTGCTAAGGGGTTTTTTTTTGAACAGCATTTTTTTCCCAGATGCCAACTGCCAATTTGGTCTCCACTGCCACCTGCTAAGAAAAGACGAACCTTCCTCGGTGGGGTCTTTATAATCCACCTTACACGCTTCCAAATGTTTTATGTGGTAAACATATTTGTTTAATACGTATTTAACACAAAAACCAAAACCAAAACCAAAACCAAAACCAAAACCAAAAAAAAAACAAAAAAAAAACCAAACCCAAAACGGATAACCCAGTAGCTTCATAGTAACTAATGGGGGGGGGGGGGGGCGTCAGATACACAAATGTATAAGTAACACACTGGTCATTACAATAGAATGCTATTTGCAGAGATGATGACCAACGAAATTAATATTACTCATTAATATCGCGTTTGGTTTGAGTGATGTACAGTTGGACTGCGGCAAAATGTCTCTGCTCGGTTCATTGGGAAGGTCTCAACTGCCCGTTACGCCTTATATGATTTCCAGGAATCTTTTCCATAACAAGATCAACCAATAGATTAGGGTGTACCCCGGAAAGGGGTCGGGGTGGTACTTCCCCAATTTTCTGGTGGGAGAGTGCGGGGAACAATTCAAAAACCCGCCCTTTGTTAGGGCACTTTTTCACAAAAATTATACCTTTGTTATGGATTTTTTTAACAGAAATAGTAGAAAACATGGTCCTAAAATTGGCGTGAAAAGTACTCGAGGAAGAAAATTTTGACCTTAGTTAGGGAAATTTTCCAGAATTTATTTTTTAATTTTTGTTTATTTTAAACATATTTATTTTACCTGGATTGCCAAGTAGTACAACAATACTAAATGAATGGATCTCCAGACACAGACAGACACACAATCATGTGTACAAAACACACAGGACAAAATTATATCTGAGGACAAATAAATTGGTCAGTATACTAACATGATATTCATATCGTACCAACTCAAGATAAAATCAGTCTTGTATCTATAATAAAGTTTTGGACAGAATAAAAAATATCTAAGTTGTCGCTTGACGAAAGATTGTCATTACCATGTGTCAGACGGTTAAGGGCTATATCACCTGCTAAGTGAACAACTAGGTTTGGGTTGACTTCCGGTGCCAAAATATTGCATACCGTTCTCAAAAATGATACTCTATAGTATGAAAAGAGGGAACATTCGAGGGAGAAATGATATGTACTTTCATTGGGATATGAGCAATTACATGCAGCAGACGGAAGAATATGTAATCTATGAAGATGAGAATAAAGACGACTGACAACAATACAAACGTAGTTGTGTATGTATAATATTAGGAAATCTTTTGCCGTGCGAATAACGACCTGGAACAGGATCAACGGACAAAAGAGTACTTTTTAGTTTAGATTTGAATTGAGCAAGTGAAGTGGATTGCCTTATATTGTCCGGGAGGATGTTCCAAAGTTTAATAGTAGAGGGAATGAAAGAATTAGAAAAACGATTGGATGTAAACTATATTTGTCTCAAACTCCGGCGGTTGCGAAGATGGAATGTTGGCTGAACGGCATCAAATGGGAGTAGTTCCGAAAGATACGCGGGGGTCAGCCTGTTGACCATTTTGTAAAATGTCAGTTTATACTATCTAGGCGTCTTCTGAATTTTGGGCCATGAAACAGCAAAAAAATATCCTTTTTAAAGGAATTTTTGCAAAATACTGTATCTTTGTTTGGGAAACTTCGCTTCACGACGCCCGCCGTCTGACGCGTGTGCACTCGGTCAAACTACAATTAATCCTTGATTCAGTTTCACACAGTAGCTCAATTAACAGCTTCTGAAGAGTGGTGCGTTATGGTTGCTCGATTGTCTCTATGATAAAAAATACAGTGCAGACCGCCGGCGCCTGGCCCTAATCATCTGTACAGTGGCCATATTCATAAAGAATTTGATTTGATCCTAACTGTAATCCCAAATTAAAATCAATGTGGTTTGTGCCCTAAACTACTTTATCCTTGGTTCAATGTTTGATCAAAACTTCCAAAATTACCCAATATATGCTCCTGGCTACAATATGAACTTACAGGCTCAACTTATTAAATCAATCTTTGATTGATCCAGTATCTAATCTTTTAATCAAGGATAAAATCTGGATTGAGTCTGGATTGAATCTAGATTGATTTAATAAATGGAAACTTAAATTCCAAACTTGACATTACAGCGGAGAACATACATAAATTAATCCTGCAAGTTTAGATCAAACACTAGGCCAACGATTCAACAGTTCAAGGCCCAAAGGCACACTAACTCTCTCTCTCTCTCTCTCTCTCTCTCTCTCTCTCTCTCTCTCTCTCTCTCTCTCTCTCTCCTCTCTCTCTCTCTCTCTCTCTCTCTCTCTCTCTCTCTCTCTCTCTCTCTCTCTCTCTCTCTCTCTCTCTCTCTCTCTCTCTCTCTCTCTCTCTCTCTCTCTCTCTCTCTCTCTCTCTCTCTCTCTCTCTCTCTCTCTCTCTCTCTCTCTCTGAGACCAAATTTTGTCCGGAGTTTTTCTCGGACACTTTTATTGCGAAAACCACCAAAATTCCCATGGTGACTGAGGGACCAGTGAATATTATGCTAATAAGGGGCATTGAAAAATTTGAAAGTTGAATATCTCCAAAACTAGATAGAGATACCATTCCAACTTCATTTTGTAAGTTGTCGCATCCAATGAACCATAAATCAAAGTTGTAGGATATTAATTTATGCAAATCAGGTAAATATGCAAAATTTCAATCTTGACTAGCTTCAAAACTATTATGGATAGAGGTGCCATTCGAACTTCAATTCATGGGTTTTTGACATAGCCACATCCAATGAAGCATGATCCAAAATTTTAAAGTTTTTGTTTTTTACAAATAAGGTAAATACACAAAATTTAAATCTTTGAATAACTTCAAAACTTAGTGAATGCAGTGTCAAACTTTAGTTTATAAGTTTGTGACATGGCCACATCCAATGAACCAAGAACCAAATTTGTAGCATTTAAATTTATGCAAATTAGGATAAATACACAAAATTTAGATTACGCTAAACAACGCCAAAGTGCAGCATTTCAAACTGTTCTCATTTTGAAGGCACTCAGACGGATTTGCTGTGAAGCAAATCTTCTCTTCCAGTTATGTCCGAGTACCAACCCAGACATTTTGTTTTTCCAAGAATTCTTTCTTTCTTATTTGTCCTGAGTTTTTCTGGGACCCTACGATTCTGAAAACCACCAAACTTGCCATGGTAAATGACCTACCAGTGAAATTAGGAACCTGACTTGGAATAGTCAGGATGATAAAAATTATGCAAATGAGGGGCAATTCAAATTTTAAAAGATCCATATCTTCCAAACTATTGCAGAAAGACACAAAGTTCTCACTTACACATTTCGGTTTGAGACAACTGGCAAATCCAATAGCATACAAACAAACCCTGGGGAATTTTAATGTATGCTAAATTCATCAAATTTCTCCCTAATCCACATACACGCTTTGAACTGCTTGCTGTATGACCTATTGCTTGACCTCCATGGTGCCAGGCAACCATTTTGCATTCATAATTAATTAGTTTGAACCTGTCTCACAGGCAGCTTTCTATCCCTGCATGCTAGGTGTATGCTTTGGAAGGTTTGGGTCTTGTAGCAAATTGGGGGGGGGGGGGGGAACTCCCAACAACTGTGTAATGAGGCTCTCATGAAATACAGAATATCTCTTTCTGTTCATGCAGGAACAGACTGACTCCATGCTGCCATATGTACCAGGCAGGCTATAGTTTCCACTAGCGCAGAGCAGACCTGGCAATGCACCATGACTGAAGCTGGTGACCTAGCTGGCCTGTTTTTGCCTGAGGCTATGTCAGTCTGCTGTGCTTATCAGTCCCAAGGGAACACAGACTCCAGACTTCTAGGCAGAACAAGCATGAGTGTACCCTTTATTTAAAAATAGACTTAATACAGAGCTGAGTCAGCCAGACCAAGGATCAGTGGACACTTTCATCTCTTTGTTTTCTTGTAACCAGTGAGATGGAGTCTGTTCTTCAAGCCAATACCGAGAAAGTATAGTTTTGTCTTGGTGCACAGGTACATGTTTTTGTAGTTTTTTGACAGCTTCTGTTAAAATTTGTTTATGTACATATACATGCACACATGCTCATCCATACTGCCCAGAAGGGCTGACCCTCTCAGGAGTGGGCACTTTGCTCTGGTCCTATGGGGGAATTTTCTCTGGTCCCAAGGGTGCCCACTTTAGAGAGGTTTGATTGTATTAGTAAATACTGGAATTTTCTTTCTTTCTCTCTCTCTCTTTACTTCTTTCCTTCTTTCTTTCCTTCCTTCATTTCTTCCTCACAACCAAGTTGGTCTTGAGATTTTCTCAAGCTCTATTTTTCAGAAAACCACCAAACTTGCTATGGTGACTGACCTAACCAATGAAATGGTGTATCTCAATTGGAATAGCCATGATGTTTAAAATTATACAAATTTAGGGGCAATTAAAATTTAAAAGCTCCATATGTTCCAAAATATTGCAGATACCCCAAAATCAATGTATCTATATAGGTTTGTGACACCAGCCAATATAATAGACAGTATAAGTTTAGTAAAATTTCAATATTATGCTAATAAGGGGCTTTGAAAAGTTTCAAAGTTGAATATCTCCAAAACTATTAAACATAGACATGCCATTTCAACTTCAATTTATAGGTTTGTGGAAAAGCCGCATCCAATGAACCATGAATCAAAGTTGTAGGATTTTCATTTATGCAAATTAGGTAAACATGCAAAATGTAAAATCTTGAATAGCTTCAAAACTATTATAGATACTAACGTCACTCAAACCTCATTTTATAAGTTTGTGACATGACCACATCCAATGAACCAAGAACCAAAGTTGTAGCATTTTACTTTATAAGAATTAGGCTAATAAACGAAATTTAGATTATATTGAACAATGGCAAAGTGTAGCATTTCAAAGTGGTCTCATTTTGAAGGCAGCCAGACAGATTTGCAGTGAAGCAAACCCTCTTTTCTAGTCTTTATTTGTATTGCACCGTCTCTTTTGGTGCATACTTGGGTGTAACTGGTTTGCGCAATTAAAGGGAGACATTCCGACATATTTTACCATTTTAAATCCCACTTCCGGTTTGGCGTGTGCGTTGTTTTGGTGGTACTGACCGTGTGACATGAGGCCATATAGATAACAATATATATATATCGCTGCTAAGATGGCATTCCGAGGTCCAGTGAGACATCCGGGACCTCGTGGGCCAAGGTTCATGTTACCGGGGCCTGAAATGAGGGTAAGTTCACGCCACGAATATTGCCTTCAAATTGCACAAAATTGGATAAGCCATCCATTTTTTTATCCAATGAAGAGAGGCCATGTGGATTATTGAAGACCAGAAGGAACGTTAAGGAGAGGCTCGAGCGGGTAGTGAGGGGTAGTGGGGAACGTCCGGGAGTCATTGTACAGGTGTGGACCAATGATCTCTCGGACAGAGAAGAGCATGGGGAGAGAATAGGGACCAAGACGGTGTTATGCAGGCACGGGAACCGGGCCGCGGGAACCTGGTGGGGAGCTTAGCGCATGAGTCAGACTGCGATGTTTTGGTAATGGCAGGGAGGTCTTTCCACCTCCGTGGCAAAGGTTATGGGGATATTACCGAGGCTTAGGTGGGCACAGGCAGAAAGTTTTCAAAGTCAATAAACTGCCCTTCTTATTATAGCAATAGATGCAGCTTCTAGAGCATTCCAAATCTGCCATTCTTTTTTCTATATCTTAACTTCAGGACGATGCTATTTTCACCGTACGGTGAAAATAGACAAAACACTAGTGTCACCGTGCGGTGAGAATAGGTAAAACACTATTCTCACCGTATGGTGAAAATAGTCACTCCGATGCTATTTTCACCGTACGGTGAGAATAGCGTTGGGTCTATTTTCACCGTATGGTGAGAATAGCGTTGGGTCTATTTTCACCGTGCGGTGAGAATAGCGTTTGGAAGGAGTTTTGTCTATTTTCACCATACAGTGAGGATAGAGTTTTGTCTATTTTCACCATACAGTGAGGATAGGGCTTGGTCTATTTTCACTGTATGGTGATGATGCTACAGTTTGGTATATTTTTCACGGTGAGGATAGAGGTGCCTCTATTTTCACCATCTGGAAATTGAAATTAAGAGCCTTTTCAGAAATTCATGGTTATGGCTTGTCACATAGAACTGAGGCAAATTAAGATTGGAGAAAAATGCTTACTTTAATAGGCAGATAGCTAGCTTTATAGTATAGTCAATAGGAAACGGGACCAAAGCAAAGTGCCCAGTTACTGAGAGTTTACTGTAAGGCAATTTCCTTGGCGCTGTGACACTATTAAATGTTTGGCTTTCTAACATGTCAATGTTTCACTCGGCCAGGCTAAAAAGCAAAGTCAAGTAGGGATCCTAAGAGGATCATTAGTAGGACCGGTTTCGCCTATGACTAGGCTCATCAGCTACTGAAGTAACGGTCAACCGCACGTAATATTTAAATTGGATGTAACACCACGTTTCCAACGTAAATTGGGTACGTGTGTTGTGTGAACGTTACTCAACTGTCCAATAAAACCGGCCTACCTGTCTGGGAGGACAGGTAAGAAGAAAATTCCAACCAAATTTGGTTGTTTGAGAACTTTCTAACCATCCGTGGTACTGAGGTCACAGGGTGCAAGATAACTACCGATTTAGGTCAGTGAATGTGAATGGGTAGATATGAGGTCTCCATCACATGCAATAAAGATATGCTATGTAATAAAGGAATAACTTGGGGGATTCCAAGTTCTAAACCTGTTACATAAAAGGTATCAAATGATAGCCCAAGATATTTTGCAGTTCCGTGGGCATGAACCAGGTTTGATTCATGTAGTTAGAAATTCCTGTACTAAGGCAGATAAGCTTGATAATTGAAAAATGTATTATATGAGGAAGCTAGTAAGCTTATCTGCCCATGACATTCAGGCCGAATGGCATAGTTGTACATAGTTGGTGGATCCAATGCTTTTCTCTCGTTAGCCTGAGTTGCAAGGTTTTTAGCAAGTCAGGGGGAGTACTAACATGTCAAATTGATGCATATTAATTTACTCTACCCACCAATCAGTCTTTCATTTTCGTTGCTTCGTGGCTTTTTTTTTTTTTTTTTTTTTTTTTTTTTTTTTTTTATGCAATCCTGAACTAAAGTCATAATGAGATAGATATATATTACCCTTAAGTTCCGTTACTTCCACCTGTGGCAATATAAAAATAGTTCCTACTTTGTCTTGTCACCTAAATTTTGGCCTTTTCACATAAAAAATACAGAGTGTTGGCTGTATAAAAGCTGTTCTTAGAAGCTGAATTATCCCCTCAACAGATCTCATTATAAACCATGCTCAAAATGGCATGTAAGTTAAGCCTGTTTATTATTTCAGCAAATGTTTGTTCCAGTTCTCTTTGTGTGCAATATCATGAGACAATGCTTTTCCAAAATATTTTTCCTGGTTGACTTTTATACCATCGCCGCACGGTAGAAATAGAGCAGCCCCTATTCTCACCATACAATGAATAGACTAAACTCTATCATCACCATACGGTGAAAATAGACAAAACACTATTCTCACCGTGCGGTGAAAATAGATAAAACACTATTCTCACTGTACAGTGAAAATAGTCACTCCGATATGTTAATTGGTTCAAACGATA
>OZ026625.1:3310687-3333687 GCA_964020975.1 Hermodice carunculata | reverse complement strand
TGGAATTTTTAAATTAGGTAAATCAGGGCCAAAGTTGACTGATTTTACCCCCAATATGCATGTGAATACTGTGACCTCTAGGTGCAACCACCCTCACATGATTAAAAACAGGCAAAGAAGGCTTCCTTTTAAACTATCATCTTTTCCACAATTTTAAAGCTAGGCCATTCAAATAAAAAGTGTTGTCATCTTATTGTGAAAGACCACCTGGCTTCTGAGACCATATTTCTGATGACACAATGGTCTATATTCTTTGTAACTACCTGATATGTAAGACCACTTGCCTTATGTGACCATTTTTGGCTGGCAGGAGTGGCCACATACAGCAGGTAGAGGGCCCTACTACTATACAGTGGTACCTGCTGTATGTGACCACTGCCGTGAAAGACCACCTGCCCTTTTGTGACTGCATTTCTGATAGAGAAGTACTATAGTTACTTAACCAGCTTAATATGTCATTTTTTTTTGGCTGGCAGAAGGGATGGTCACATACAGCAGGTACTTTTGACTGTAGGGAAAAGGTGGTCACACAGAGCAGGTACTACTGCCAGCAGAAGGGGTGGTCATATATAGCAGGCACTGCTGGGTAGCAGAACGGGTGGTCACATACAGCAGGTGCTATAGGCTGGCAGATGGGGTGGTCACATTATGCAGGTACCTGCTGTATGTGACCACCCCTTCTGCCACCAAAAAGTGGTTGGATATTAAACTTGATGAAACGTTGCATAGTATAAACTTTAAAGTCCTTTTCTATCATGGTGGTGTTCATAAATTAAATAAGAATGATCATGACTGATGATTTGATCCTATACTGGTGAATTAAAACAACTAACATATGAAATATAGTGATGCAAGGATTAAAATTATGAAGGATTATCTAAAGATTAACCCATTTTAGGTCAAATATAAGGTTAGACTTAGTCAATAGACTCAATAAATCAGAGTGTGAAGGTCTGCATCACAGATAAGACAACCCATCCATTCTATGTCCAATAAGCTATGAACTTATAAAACCAATTTCCTTAATCCTTGCATAATGAAGTGTATTAACAATATATCCCAATTCCATGTTGTTTATTTACATATTCAATAATTCCATTCAATGTTACAATGTTTTGCATCTTGCTATCTCTGGAGATGGGAGTCGCTTTATCATAAAATTATGTTCAGTTTAGATGTCCACAAATAATTACTAGAACGTGTTGTCTACACTCTCTACTAAATACATTTTCTGCAGAAATCATCCGATGGCAGAGATTTTTGCTGGATTGTAATGTGAAAAATATGGGTCCATTCACAAACATGGTTGCTACCAGTATGCAAGAGGTATGCTATTAACTGGGTCTTTGGCTGCCAAACATGTCTAATGACATAAAAATAGGTATTTGTTTCGATTGTTTAGTTTCTTTTCAACCTAATTTTATTAATTTTATGACTGGTTGGTCATAATTGTGAGAGATATTAGCTGGATTAAAATGTGTCACGATCTGACCGGCAAAACCAACATGGCGGCGGCCATGTTGGTTAATCGGCAACACAGCGTATCTTCGAACCATTTACAAAATCGCTTGTCGCACAAAAACGCCAAAAGCTACATCCACCAAACTTCATATTTAGGACAATAAGTACCAGTACTAATAAAATAAGTTGGTGTTTGTAAGTTTCTGCATGTATTTGTTCGTTAAATTCAATTTAACGAACAAATACATGCAGAAACTTACAAACACCAACTGATTTTATGTGGCAACCGGTGACAAATTTTTGAACATATGTAAACAAATAATTCACCTACCGATACACAGTAAACTCCACTCCTAGGGTAATACCACATGCTGAGTTCAAATTTCCCCATCTTGAATAGCTGTAAAATGTGCATGTGCCCGTTTAACACAACAATAAAGCTGGTAATGGGCTGCACCCGAGTCAGAAGGGAGGTGATAGGCTAGGCCTAGGGCATGTTGACAGTGTGTGGGTGCAACAGCATGGAAACTATAAACCCCAGCAACTAATAGTAATAGTAATACTGTGGCTGTCCGCTATATTGTCATATTCCTGTGCGACACAGGTGGACTAGAAGTAAAAAAAAAAAAAAGAACCAATACTATATGAGGAAGAGAAAACCATGGTTTGTGCAGCCAATCAATGTCATGTTTACTAGGACCAGAGCCAGGGCAAAGGGTTCACCACACACTCTTTCACAACTGTGGTGGGCCCCTGGTCCTGGATATATTCCCCTTCTGTCATCCCTTGTAGGTCTAGGACCAGTAAGCTAGGCCTAATGCATTTACATGTTAAAATAGCAACATTCTCTGGCTTATTTCTCCTATTTGAAACATAAAACCACAATTTCCAGTTTATACCGGTAGCAGCAAGTTAAAACCAAGAAAATGGGGGTTCATGTGATTAGATTTTTTTTACAGGTGCATTTGTATACCTTACCTCCATGATTGACCGTTCTGCGCCAAATATGTCTCCAAAAATGCACAAAGTTATCAAATGATTTACAATTTTTCCAGAGTAGCAGTGCCTTTCTAAAACTCACAGTTGATAAGTAATTCCTATCCAAAATTATGATGGGATTTAATTTGGGATGCTCTGCTCCTGTGATATTAACATCCAACAGACACAGTGCAACAGTATCCAGCACTCGATCAAAAGTTGTGGATCAGTTGACCCGACCTTGAGGGGTTACTGGTCCAAGACCTATATATATATATATATATATATATATATATATATATATATATATATATAGTGATTTGCATGTGCAAGCTTTATTTTTTGTGATCATAAATTACAATGTGGTGCTTGAAAAAAAAAAGAAATGATTGGATGTTAAAGTTGTTTTTATTGTATGAAACAAGAGCTCTTGCATTTGTGTGTATCACCTTCCCAATTCCAATAGACAGTGCAGCTTGGCACTCCGTGTTGACATCAACATGTCATATGAAATACTACAAAAATATGTACGTAACACAAAGTGGAAGGCAATGGTAGTAATTTACTGGTATTGGCAAATATGTTTTGTCATAAAAAGACAACATTGGTTAGTTGTACCTGCAATGACCCCCAGAAGAGAGTGGTCCACCCTGCCATAATTTACACCTAATTGTATTTGGCTCATATGTGGCCAACAAATATGCTAATTCTTCTTGACACAACTTGTGTGCCTAGAAAATGTGGAAAAATAGTGAATGATGTCATTTGGTTTAGGTGTATGAAAAGAACAGAAAAGCAGGCATACACATGCAGACTCAAAAGCCTGTATATTGGATTATAGGTTTTGGACCAGTAACCTAGGCCTAATGCATTTACATGTTAAAATAGCGACATTTGCTGGCTTATTTCAGGGAGCTCCCTGCTTATTTCTCCTATTTGAAACGTAAAACCACAACTTCCTTGGCATTCTACATCCAGTTTATACTGGTAGAAGGGGTTACTGGTCCAAGACCTGCAGTTTTTCCCCCTGGAAAAAAACTTTCCCTCACACACCCTATCCCTACCTCTAAGCTCAGGCATTTCCCATGGGAGCCCTTACAAGGGCTACCACCATTCCCTTTCCTCCCTGTACTCTGAAATTCTAATCTATCCTGTTGCTGTCTCACTATCATTTCATTTTTTTTTCTCCCAGCATCCTACCAGGTAGTCCTGTACACTTTGAGTACCTTTCCTGCCTCCCAGAAAGCCACCCTTCCAACCTAAAACCCATGCTACATGTTCCACTTCCTGTCAACACTGAACCTCATCTAGACCCTTGTTATTATAGTCTTCCCTGTGCCAATTTCTGGAAAAAAAAATTGTCTTATATCTCTATATGCATCGCACCACAACAGTCTATGACCCACTGTCTCATCTGCCTCTTGTCTGCATACCTTACATTTTGCATTACTACCGGTTGTCTACTTCTGTTTTCTCTTTTCTAGATTGATCACTCCTGTCAAACTTTAAAAAAAAAAGGATGTCTGGATCCCTTCCCTCCATCCCATCTCACACTTCTCTTTGGCTTTTCCCAATACCTTGCACACTTTTAATGTAGTCTTTTCCCTGACTCCTCTTTTCCAGTCTTCCTTCCAGCCCTCTTTTACAGTCTTACGTATACACTTTCCAATCATCAACCTCATCATGTCTTTTCAATTCATATCTTTCTGCTAACATGTCTATGTCTTTGACCCATCTTGTTTGTTCCTTGACTACCTCATTGTAAACTTTCCTGCACCACCTGTCTTCTTTTACCACTTGTAGATACCCCCAGTACTTTAACTTGGCTTTGGCAATCTGTCTGTGACTTCATTATATCCTAACTGTCCTGGGACTGCCTCTCTTCCTACACATGGTGGTGCTCCCAGTATCCATTTCCTCATCTCATTCTGGTACTTTCTCCAGGTTACAGACCACAGTTGTGATTGGTTGGTTGAGCATCCCAAGTCCGCAATTGTGAAAATACTGTGTTTTCAGCATACTGTAGCTTCTGTTTAAATAAAGTTAGCTAAGTCAGTTTTCTGCATCACAGAGTTGCTTCATTGGGGGTCATGTAGGTGCACTGTCTTCCAGGCCAGGTGGGAACTTTATGGTGGGGAAGGACAATGATGTGACCCTGGCAAGAGCACAGTTCATACACCTGTATAAAGCTGACATCCAGGTGTTGTTTCGTATTCCAATTATCACAAATTAACGAGCTGGGAATTATATGACAAAAATCCATCCCTGTTTTTCTGACATATTTATCTGTTAAATGCTGTTCACGGAATTTTAAAATACCAAAATGCTGATTTTTTAGACTGAAAAATGCTAATATGAAAAATACAAAGATTTATAACTGTGGTCTGTGGCCTCCATCCCCTGGATATCTCCCTCACTTATTTAAATCACACCTAGGCCATATATCATCCCCGGTATTGCAACATTATCCTTTAATACCCTTGCTGTGTATGTTCTGTTGAAACTGTTCATTGCAGTAGCTTTTAGCAATCGCTTGTTCATTGCAGTAGCTTTTAGCAATCGCTTCGTACAATTCACTTTCTGTTTAATTTTCTCCACCTGACACCTGAATATGTACATGCCTTTACCCGTGTGTTTGATTTTCAGTGGATCCTTATGAAATTTGGTGGGAATATACAGGAGGTGATCATGTAAAATCTGAACAATACTAGTGGTACCACCTATAGGTGAATGAGAAGTATGACTGAAGTTATTATTTGGTAAAGTTTATGAAATTCATAATCTTCAGAAATTGTAAGGCTAATTTCACCAAATGTACAACCAATGTATATGGTGTGGAAGTTGAATATTACATAGTATGGGTGAGGTTGACCTGCTTTCTCGAGGTCAGAGAGGGAATACATTTCTGGGAATGATTTGGTCAATACAATAATTTGAAATTGGGGACACACATCCATATTCCAGTACAGTAGTCCTTCCTTTGAGAGACCGCCCCTAGTGCCACCCAAAAGGCAGTCACATAAAGCAGGTGGTCCCTCAAAGGAGGTATAAATAACATGAAAAGTACTACAGAAAGACCTGACAACTGTGGTCTCTCAAAGAGGTGGTCTTTCAATGGAGGGACTACTGTACAGAAATTTATTGACAAAAGTCTGTGACATGTGGAGTCATGGTGACGCCAGTGATGGTAATTATTGGAACTAAAGTCAAAGGTATCAAAAACACATTAAGTTCATTACTGAGACAGAACTACAGAATTTACACCAAAATTGATATGCATTAGGCCAATGGTCAACTTGTGAAACTTTTGGGTGAATGACCAGTTTTATGAAGATCACAGAGGACATGCATTTTTTTTTTTTTTTTTTTATGATGGTCATTGCATCACAACTTGTGTTCATACATCTATTTGCCATTACAGAAACATTATACACACAGGAGTGTAGGACATGAGGCGTCATGGGTATGCCACAGGTGGTTGTTATTGGAATTAACATTATTGATATCAAAACACATTAAATCCATGTTTTGCTAATTAATTGCAATGGAACTGCAGAGTTGACACCCAATGTTCCTTATTTTGATAAAGAACAATACCAAACGTACCACAAATTCATGAGTGCTCACATGAAAGTTGGATGGTACATCATATGATGACCTTCACTTATTTTTCTTGGTCAGGGAGGGAATGCTTGCAAGTCAGGAGACATATTTTTAGCTCAGTTGACCTGCTAGTGAGGTTGAGTTTTTAGAAGGCTTGGTCATCTGCCGTCCGTCCGTTGTCCATCGGTGCACTCACAATTACATTTTTTAACTTCTTCTCCAAGACCATCAATCAGATTCACTGCAAGCTTGGTGGCAATGTACCTTGGGTGGGTCTCGACCAATTTGTTCAAATGGTCTCACTCCAGTGATTTTTGGATTTGTTGTGAATCTTTTTTGTTCCTTTTGGGGGCAAATCTTAAAAAAAATTTTCTCTGAAGCCACTCACCCAATTGCTTTGATGTCACACAGGAACATTCCTGGGAACTCCTAGTTGTTAATGTGTTCACCAGGTGGTGCTTTAATTTTTTAATATCGTCTTTTGGTGTGTTATTGCTATTTTTGACTACTTCTCCAGAACCAGGACTCAGATTAACCTGAAACTTAGTGGGTGTGCTCCTTGTGGAAGGGTCAAACAAATTTGTTCACTAGGCGGGACTGCTGTAGATTTTTAACAATTTTTTTCAATCTGGGTACTTATAAGTAAATGCACCTTTCCTACTGATTACCAAGGGTTCAGCCATTTTTATCAACATTTTCACATTAGTACATAGAGTACGTAGGGGAGAAGGGGGTTAAGATCATTGTACGTATTCAGCTAATTTTGAAAGTGTTGATCAATATTTAGCCCCACATCAACATTTTATAGTACTCTTTGGGGGGAAGGAGGGGGTTACAAGAAAGAGTACTCTGTGTACGCTTTTGAAAATGTGGATAATTTTGGCCGACCCCTAAGTCAATGGGCACTCTAATGCTAATTCACATTTTTGACTTCTCCAAAACTGCCAGCCAGATTCACTTCAAACTTGATGGCAATGAACCTTGGGTGTGTTTCTACCAAGTTTTTGTTCAAATGGTCATGTTCCAGTGTTTTTTTTTTTTTTTTTTTTTTTTTTGTTACGAATTTTTGGGGTTCTTTTGGGGGGCGACCTTTAAATCTTCTTTTCCATAACTGCTTGCCCAATCGCTTTGCTATCAAACAGGGACACTCCTGGGGATACTTAGTTCTTCATTTATTCACCAGGTGGTGCTGCATTTGTTAGCTCATCTGACTTGCTTGTCAGTATGAGCTTTTAGAGACTCAGTCATCTGTCTAAAAAAGTACTTTAAAATGTCACATACACTCAGCTAAACACAGGTCTATTCAGTTGCGACCTTGATTTTGTGGGACAAGCTTAGGTCAGCTGAGCACGGGCCCTTTCTTGAAGCTAATTGGGGATGGCCATTTGATAGTATGTGAGCAGAGCATTGGGCCCATGGGCCCCTTGTTGTTTGTTACATGTTAAGTAAATTGATTATTTGTCTAAGTCTGAGTCATTATGTGTTTCAGGGACCGAGGCCCATGCAGTCTCCTAGGGGAGGTGGCCTACTCCCTACCCCACAGTTCATGCCTCCCAGGCCAATGGGTCATGGTCCGCGAGATCTGGGCATATCAGGCTCAAGGCCTATGTCACACCCAATAAGGCCCCCTGTGTCACCCATGAGCCACTCCATGCGACCTCGTATGATGCAAAATATGCGCCCGCCCATGCCTCTACATCAAGGCAGTTCCATGAATCAATGGGCATTACCACCAAGATCAAATCGACCTATGATGTCTCCAGGCAGCACACCACCACCTTCATCACGCTCTCAGCCAACCTTCATGTCTCCCACGTGTCCAATGGCCATGCAGAGGCCACGGCATGGGTTACTTGGCACCCCAATGTCCATGGGCAGTGAGTTGCGTGTAAACCCACCATCAGCACAAATGAGACCAGGATGTGTTCCCAGACCAATGCCACCAATGGTTGCTTCAGCAAACTTGCCACCCGGACCAAGGCCCAACATGCCGCACCTCGGTAGACAACAACCATTCAGTGTCCAGCAAAGTCAGCCACCAATCCCAGACAGCTCCAGGTCTCCAGTCAGAACTGGAAGAAGATGTTCAGACTTTGAAGCGGGTAGGAGATTGCCAGATGCCAGACCTGAGTTTGTTGAACCGGACCAGGAGGCCAGCCGGCCAAGTCGATCTGAGAGAAGAAGTCCTCATAGATCTAGGTCACCACAGCCAAGGGATGGATCACCAACTAAAAGCCACAGACACAGTCGTGCAAACAAAGACAGGTATGCTACTGTTTCAGAAAGTTCAGTGTGCTGAATGACACTTTCAAAGTCCTTTCTTAGGTCTGTGAAGCCTCTGACCTTTTCCGCCCGATATCCAAATATTTGTTTTTTTTGGGGGGGGGGGGGCAAAATTGTACTTCTGAACAGGTCAAATGTTTCTGTTTCGTCTTGGTGTTCATCAGTCAAGTGGAAGTGGCCGCCTCTGGAAAGTTGATACAAGGTCTCATTATGTCAATTTCTTCAATCTTCATTATGTCTATGAAGATGATTATAAACTGTGCATGCAAGTGCAGATCTATGAGAGTAAATATTTTTATTGCTCATTACATTTTAAGACGATATGGTGTTTTTAATGAATTGAAAATTTAAATATTGTTTAAAGATGGTTTGGCTTTGACAAACTTTATGAATGCTCAAAAAAGGCAATTGCCTGTGATGCAGACCGTTTTTTGTTTTTTTTGTTTTTTTTTTATGTTCTCATGTTTATGGAGGTAGAAGGCCTGCTTTGTAGACAAAGAAGGCAATGCCTTTTGAAAGTAATTTTTAACTTCAGGTGACTTGTCAGTCAGCTGAGGTAAAATGTATGGGTCTCCATGTATCATCGTCCGTCGTCAGCAATTAACATTTTCAACTTCTCAAAAATTGTTGTTCAGATTCACTTCAGACTTGGTGAGGAAGTATCTTGGGTGGGTCCCCACCAAATGTGTTCAAATTGTCATTCTCCTGTGATTTTTGAATTTTTTATGAATTTGTTTGTGTATTTGTGGAAAGCCTTCAGAAATCTTCTCCGAAACTGCCAAGCCAATTGCTTTGGGCACCTTTGGTTGTTCTGGAAGTTCTGCCTGCCAGTTCCTTACGAACGGACAACTTTCAGTGCTAACATACAAGTTTATGTTAGTGTTCTGTGATGGTAAAAATTAAAATTTTACCAACAATGAATAGGGTAGTGCTGGAGGACAAAATGATCAAAGAACACAGACATGTATGGTTTTGCGCATACTCATGTGGGAAATGTGCATTTTATCAATAGATATTGTGAGTAAGTGTGCACGATCAGTCCCCATTGGACTAGGAGTGGTGGGACTTGCTTATTTTACATGCACCCTGTGACTGTGATTGCCCAGTACAACTTTTCATTTGCCTGTGAGTTGAACCACTCAACTTTGGAGTCTTAAAACAAAGAAAGAGAGCAAAGTTGCTTGTATGCCGTGATTTGGTTGAAAAAGGGCATAAGAAAAGCAGGTATACACGTCTTTTGATGAAATATGCTGTTTAGCTCTGCTTACTGTGAGTTGCAGAGCTCATGGTATAACTCATGCCTGCCCATCCGTAAACATTTTGCTTTGGGATGCTGCATAGCAAATCAGTGTGTGTCTTCAAAGCATATTGGTATGGCAATGTGCAACTATTCCATAACACAGGAGTAGAAGTTGAAATAGCTTTTAAGTTATTCCAGATTGAAAATTTCAAATACTCCTATTTAGCATAATTTAAATTGCTGCAACTTTTGTTTTAGATTCATTATATGCGCAATGGTCAATAACCCCCTAGTAGAACTTGAAATGACCTCTCTATCTATAATAGTTTTAAAGATATTCAAGATTTAAAATTTCAAATGCTGCTACTTTGCATAATTTAAATTGCTACAAATTTTGTTTTAAATTTATTACATGTACAATGGTCAATAGCCCCCCTAGTGGAAGTTGGAATGACATACCTATTTATTATACTTTTGAAGATATTCAAGGTGTAAAATTTCCAATGCCTCTAATTAGCATAATTTTAAACATCATCGTTCCTCTGTATAAAAAGGCCCGACTCCTTGGGAGGGAAGAAAGAAAGAAAGATAGAACTGTGTTGACACACACACTTTAATAACTTGAAAAGTAATTAAGCTAGACATTGTAAATTGCTAGGTTGAAAAGACTATGTCCAACACTACTACATTGTAGAATATGGATGACTATGACCAAGTATTTATAGATCATCAAGCTTGTAAAGTTGAGAGAAATAATTTGGTTATTGCAGGGCATAGCTTCAATAGTGGATTTACGACTCAGAATGGAGGGGGAGAGAGGGAACAGAAAATCATCAACAGTAACTACCTTGAAAACTGATTATGTCACAGCGTGTTTGCCACAGTGCATGTTGGGGGATGGCCGGGGACAAGGTCAAAAGCAGTGCATATAGTATAACATGGTTCTGGTCGCAGTATGGCTGATGTCCTCGTAATATTAGATGAAAACAGCCTCCATGGTGCAAAACTATCTTCTGCAACAGTAGAAGACAACTCTAAGGAAGAGCTACAATGATAGCTGCCAAGATGGGGGTCAATTTTCGTTTCTGATCAGTTTGATCCAGATTTTCATGTCTGATTTGTCGGAGGGCAGCTGGTGAAAGCTGAGTCCAGGTGTCTTCCTCTTAGAACTTGTGCACTGCAGCATGCAACAGTTAACACTCGCCATTTTCTAACTTTCTCTGATCAGAACTTGAACATACGTGTATCACACGGACAAGAGTCAACACTGTATCTAATGTGATGCTCCACTGTGAGTCTGAACTGCTAGCTAAGTTTGTCCCCAACGATCCCCCAAGATGCATTGCGATAAACCTGCTGTGATGTAATAAGGCAACAGGGTAATTAAAGTGATGTGACTAGCCACTTTCATGAAGCCAAGAAGGAAGTTTGTGCACGTCAAAGAATTAAAACTACATTATAGACATTAGTCTGTATATGTATATGTATGTAATTTAATAATTGCACTTTAGGTGTAGTTGGTGCATACTTTTTCTTGCCCATATAAGTTATTTCTCACAGACTTTTATTGTACACACTAAACAGGTCGGACAGACCACACAGAGAGTCCAGACATCGCAGGAGAGGGAGTGGTCATGAAATCAAGGAACACCGTCGCAAGCGCCACGCTAGCGCAGATGGGAGGTAAGATGGTAGCTCTATGGGTAGACGTAAGTAGTTGCGGAGTGCTTGATAGATGAGACCAGCATTATTTTATTACTTGCTTTACATAATTGCCTTCTCTAAAATTTGGGAAATTAAAAATAAATATAATTGTAAAGTCATCCTTTTTTTCAATTTCCGCCAGCCGTACTGATTCCCATAGTGATGGCGTTAACAAGACATTGCAAAAAACCAAAAAACAAGGAAACATTGATTTCAGCATTTTGTGTGACTACTGGAGGGAAAGATACACTAAAGTAAATAGAGTGCCAAAGAAGGATCCTTTTCTAGTGTGGTTTAGGATATTATGCTCAAAATCAATCACTGCTTTGGTGCACTTAAGGTGCTTTTCCCTTGACATGCTTGACACGCATGCGATTCCAGCTTTCACATGTGTCTTCTCTTATTCTCCATGCATGGCCCCCCATGTGTGACGGTGTTACTTCTAAAACATGCAGCAAAACTTGAAACAAAAAGTTTATTGTGTGCAGAAGACAATGAAGTAATCAGTGTTATCGTGGCTAAGTTTGTTGGTGATGAGAAATGCAGGATCTTGGCTCTAGAAGGATGCATTATTGTTGACCCAGAACTACCCACAAGCAGGAAAATACGACACCTGTGACTCTTGGCATGGATACTCCCAGGAGTGTCCTGATGAATTTTAGTTTGAAATAGGTTCGGGTCAAGTTGAAAAATTATTATGAAATAGACACCTGGAATCCAGAGAAAACATTGGGCCTTCTTCTGATTGGGGAGGGGTGTAATTTTCCTGCATTTCTCATCACCAAATGAACTAAGACATGCTGTCACTAATTGTTTCAATGCCTTCTATACTTTTTGTTTCAAGTTTTGCCCCATGTTTTATTAGTAACGTTGTCCACGTTGCCTATCACACACACATGCTTTAAGTATGTCAAGGTCAAGAAGGAATAGCACAAAAAATGAGAGAAGGTAGACCTCAGGAATCAAGACTGGCTGGAATACAGGTAAAATGAAAAGCAACGTAAACACCAGGGGAAATGTAAATATATACTTAATTGCAATGTAGGACTTTTTTTCCTCCTCCCCTGTTGATGTTAAGAAGGAAATCGGAAACCAATTTTACTTCTTTTTTGCTATTTGTCCCATTATTTTTATTTTTCCCCCTCTCCTCCCTCAGAATTTTTTTTTGTTTAAATTCGTAAACCATGTGATAAAATAAAGCTGGCCTGACAGAAACAAAGTTGTTTTCTAGACTGTACACAGTCAGGCTTTGTATCCTGTTCAATTTTACTTGGCCATGACCTGACCACTTATCAGTTCCCCAAATTAAAAAAAAAAAATACTGAGAAACTGTAGTCAATATGAGATACAGCTCACCAAAACATGGTGCTCGTCACTATCCCCGGGAAATTGCCTGTAAACAATTTTTTACATTAATCAACAAATAATGGTTACACACAGACTGTCCATACAGAACACAGTGAACTCCTTGACCTTTCGACATTCAGACTTCCACTCATAACAACTGTTGAAAAGCTACTTCACTTTGCAGATTTGTCAGTTGACATTTTTTATGGGTATTTTAATTTGACCAATTTGCAAAATTACATACAGGGAGTATGTTTTTTTTTTTTTTTAATTTTGCGTTTATTGTGTGTTTGTGAAACTTCTTAGGTTAAACACCATGCCAAATTGAGATCCTTGACTCTGCTGTGGTGGTGATGTGGATTTATATCTCCATTTATGTACAGTATGCTTCAAGTTCTCGTTGCTTTTAAAGCCACAAAAATGGTCCAACTTGCCTGTCAGTTTTTCTATGTCACAGTTAATGATTTAATATAGGTAGATGTTAGCAAAGAAGTTCAGGGACAGGGTTTACATTTATGTATTTTTTAGTATATTTAGTCTAAGTATTGTAAAGTTTGGCTCATCAAATTTTTAGAACAGTCATCTGAAAAGACAAGAAGGTTTCAAATAAATACATTCGAGACATTTGTGTATTTTCTTGTAACAGTAAAAGCCAAGAGAGGCCTCGTAAGCACACAAGATCAGAGTGGAAACGCCGTGCTGTGGAAGTTCCATGTGTTGCCAGTCCCAGCACAAGCCAAAGAGAGAGTGAAATAGAAATTGAAGAAGTCTCCTCAGTGGACACCAAACCAGAGGAAAAAGTTCCAGAGGAAGAAAGTTATACCCCAGCCTGGATTCGATGTTCACCTGCAGATCTGTACTTCAAGAGAGAGAAAGGGGTAAGAGAGACACTAGCATGGCTGTCAACATTTTCATTTCTACTTTTATTCAAGTACCAACATGTTTTATTTCCGGGGTGGAGGGGGGGGGGGGGGGCTTGTCCACAGCTTTCCCAGGCGTCAATTGGGCACATTAGTGTGCTGCTAGGTGGAGGCCTCTAACTCAATGTTATTTATCTCTATCTGCATACATGTAATTGTTTTAAAGAGAAAAGGTATATTGGAAGTCCTGGAAAAGCATACTGTTGAACAGTCATCAATGAAAAAGCCAGCATTTTTACACATCACAAAAAAAAAAAAGGCATACATAGGGTCTTACCCCCCTTTCCCCAGCATACTTGTGGAAGTGCTGAAAACGTTGACTGGCCCCACATTAGGCACATGGTTCTAGTAAACAAACATCAGAAATTACCAATTCAGTTTATTTCTCAAGAAATCCCCCGGGGGGATACATGAGATAACAACAAAGACCAGCTGTCATGACATGAACTTGAGTGTGTCTTGGAATAGAGAAAGTTAGCTGCAGTTGTCCCCTTTTGAGGCCCCCTGCTCCAAAGAGGCCACTTCTCCATGTGTCAAGTTTGGTATTTTCATTTTATTTTCCTCCGAGAGACGCCCTGCACTTTGAGTTGTCTCACAAGAGGGGACCACTGCATTCGCATCTGAGGTCGCTTCCTATTCTATAGCAAGGTGGGACAGCTATTTGAGATGAAATGCCACTGTCATATGTCGGAAGAAATATTTCCATCGTTTTTCAAATTCAAGGAACTGTATTAAATACCATTGTAATGTTTGGGTATACATTTATACATTGATGTATGCTGGTCAGATGTTGGTGCCTCCCACCCCACTCCACTCCCCTGGTCCCTGGCCCCTGGGCCCTGGCATGGCTCTGTATGAATTTTGTTCCAGTTCCATACATGTAAATCCTCAAGAATTAGAGGAGTCTGAGTGAAGCCCAGTAGGATTTTATATCTTGGTGAGATCAATGCTGGAATTGCATTTGAACGTCCTTTACACAATTCTCAACTAATTATATTTGCCATCCAACAGAACAGATTTCTTTGTGACATATATTCAACTGTCACATTTCCACCTTGCATCTGCTTCAACAAATCAAACTCCTCCATGAAGATATTTTGTCATGCAACATCAGCAAATTCAATGGTTTTTTTTGTTTCATTGCCAGACTGCAAATATTATCACCACCAAGAAGATGAAAGATCTGGAAGAAAAATTCTACTATGAACTGGTGCAAAAAGCAGAGAGGGTCCGGAATAGCAAACCAAAATACGAGAAGCCACCACGACCACTTCCACATACTGTTCATGGTGGACCGTGTTCTCACGCTCATACAGCATCAGGTCTGTAGGAAACAAGGTCCATAAAACCTCATTATGATAACCTCAGGTAGCTAGCATCTTCACTTAACCCTTAAAGTGCTAATCACGGCTATAGTAGTTTTCTCATTACTGTTAAATATGTAGTAATGGTTCAAAGATTCAAATTCCCCATGAAGATACCTTTCATTCAAATTGCAGCAAGCCTAGTCTAAAAAGTTATCTTTGTCAACCGCTTTCGCTTTGCAAGTAAAGTGTCTCGATGAAAGCTATTGACCCAGTCTTAACTCAGTGCTTTAAGGGTTAATAACACAAGTTTTGTGGGACTTAAGATAAGATTTCTTATGCTCTTTGACTCATTATCTGACATATTCAGATATTTGGCACATTTTGTGGGGAACAGATGGTGTCATTTTAATAAGGATTTTACTGTTCACCTCAAGGGACATGGTTGTTATGGTGACCTCAAGCTGCTGTACCTTCATGGTACTGGAAACTGTTTATCTTATGTATTGGTACCACAAAGGCTTGAAGTAGGAAAATAGTTTTTTAGGTACATATTTGATCTTTATTTTTTTTCCAGGAGATTATAAGTTGAAAATTTTGGGGAACTTCTTTGCTTTAATATGTTCTTTGTTGGTTGTGAAATATATTCACAATGTTAATAGGATGCATTCATATTTAAATGTGGTCCTACTCTAACATCTGTTAATGAGCAAAAGAGGGAGCCACCTGCATCAGGGCAGATCCATGTATTTAGCATGGTCAAAAGTACTTTCTCAATAAAGTAAACAATACGCACAAAGAATAATCGTAAGAAAATGTTTTCACATATATTTGAAACATAAGGGATGCCTAAATTGATTACAAATGAGCTCCCTTTTGGTTGAAAAGGTGTTATTTATGGATGTTTATGTAGTATATAATACAGATCTGCCCTGATCATGGTGGAAGCATCAGTCTGTTGCCCTGGCAACAAAGGAAGTGAGCAGTTAAATATGAATGTCGCCTGTTAAAATGAAGCCTATGTGACATCACTTTCTAAAACAAAGTTGTATATGTTTGTAAAAAAGAGCCTTTTTAACATTCTAGATGGTGCTAAGCATTGTAAGAAGTGCACCTTGCATCAAGAAATTCAAAGTGGACTGAATTAAGCACAGACTAAGTACAAGTTGGAAGCCATACTAAGTTTGCCTAATATGAGTTTACCGGTATTTAAGGGACATGTTATCTCATTCATGGGGTAAATTATTTTCATTGTTAACAGTATGTACATAGAAGTTTTTTGTTACTACCATCACTTTGTACAGTATATTGTATAATACAAACTGGAGCAACAGTGCCACATCTTCTATGTAGGTCTCAACACACAAAAAACACAGCAATACAACCTCTTTACAATTCATAGCCATTCCAGTCACTGTCTAAGTCCAAACCTGTAAAAATTAATTAACATATTATGACGTTTGATTCAAAATTTAGAAAGTCCGAGGCTTGAACAGCCAAATGAATTTATAAACAGGTCATCAGTGGGAAACCATCTAGCATTGTTCACAGCCTTAAATTCCTGGACATGTGTTTTATATGATGGCAGCTGCTGGCCTTCATCTTGTATAGGGTAAAGACAACCCAACTGAATGTGAAGGATGCATCAACATGAAATATCAGCAAAGACATAAAGACATACTGTAAAACAGGTTCTTGCTTATAATGGCAATATTAGAAGAATTTATGTTACTCTATTATATATATATATATATATATATATATATATATATATATATTTACACGTGCATTGTGATGACGTGAGGACAGGGTGTGCATTGGCTGTGATTGGTCATCACAGTCAGTCCATTTCAAATTGCCTGCTTGAAATGGAAGTTCCTTCCAAATAAGGAAAGATAAACAAGTGAACCCACCGGGTCACTTGGTTGACATGTGTACTGGGCTTTATGATCCAGTAGAGTTTCTGTTCTATGGATACCCTGAATAGGGGCAATCAGAAAAGAGCTCATGCCTTTTCTGAGAGGGTAGATGCGTGGTTTTCCTCGTGTGATATAAAGCCATGAGGTACTGTTATCATGGGTGAATAAAAAAAACAAAAATTTAGTGTAGGACAGAGCTAGTAAGCTCATTTACCCATGATGTTGAAGCCGAATGGCTCAAGGGAGCAAAGTTGCTACATCCAAAGTTTTTCCCTGTCCAAACGCAGCAAAAAAAAATACATATACACATATATATATATATATATATATATATATATATATATATATACACATACATGTACGTGTGTGTGTGTGTGTCATCACAATTAGCCATACATTTCAAATTTATTTCGTTTTTGGAAATAGTATGCACCCAAAGTACCAAATAAGTGCGTAAAAGTTAGTGAGTAATTGTCTCATTACAAAGGTTCAGATTCTGCACCAAAAATTAATCCAACAGATTCAGGTGAAAACTCTGTGATGTTATTGACTGATTTTCTTGTTACACAGGTTCAGATTCGGATTCAGAAATCAGCTTGACTGATTCAGACGATGACTCTGACATTGAGCTGAGCTGGATGGATGAGCTGGAGAGAAAACAGAAGCACCCTGACAGGCTGCACAAGGAACTGTGGTTTAATGAGGCAGACGAGGTGAGTCAGTACAGGCATCATCCCACCAACTAGGAGCCTCATTTTGAGCTCATGATATTTCTTGTTTCTGGTTCATAGTTTGTATTATGGTATGATTGGCACTGGCTCACATACACGAGGCCTGAGGCCATCCTTGGACAAATGTGTGACAGATACCGGTAACCCGTCAATTGATCAAAATCAGTACAAATGTATTGGCCAAACTTGGTACAGTCGAATTACAGTATAGCAATACTCACATATTCAACGTATTCATGCAGTGACACACCCTTTTGATTTGGATTATTCAAAAGAAAAAATGCGGAGGGATCCGATATGCATCGTTTTGAACTCTGCATGCAACCCAACTGACTGTACAGCCAGTAAGGTGGGATAAACTTTGTTCCAAGATGTTTTGTTGACACTAAATATGCTGATGAGTCTCATTGTTTTGACAGTAATAAAATCTGCAAGAGTATTGCAGCTGCAGGCAAAAATCTGACTCTTGGTTGCCTCAGCATTTCCTACTTGTACAAATTGTCCAGTCCGATGGTTCCAAATTACCACAGAAAGTGATGGAAAAACACATTTGATCTTAAACCATCTTTAAAGTGATCCGAATATGCTGACTTTGACCATGACTTGTTTTTGCTCAGCTGACTTGACAGTTGGCTTAGGTTATAGGGTGGGTCAGCATCCACTGTACGTCCGTTTTCCATTCCTTTGCGATCTGTTACCCATCTGTCCTCTGTTCACAATTACATATTTGACTTCTACAAAACCATTTGCCACACCAACCATAAACCTGGTTGGAAACGACCTTAGGGAGATCTCCCCCAAAATTATTCAAATGGTCATGCTCCAGCAGTGATTTTTAAGCTCAGCTTGTAGGATGGTCAGTCATTCATCGTCAAATCACATTTCACATTTTGCAACTTTTTCTCCAAAACTGGTTGCCTGTACAAGCTTGGTGTAGATCTACCTTGTGTGAGTCTCTACCAAGTTTGTTCAATTGGTCATGTTTTCAATGTTTTTTCTTGGATTTAATATGCAATTTTTTGTTCATTTTTTGGCAAAATTGTACAAAATTTACTTCTCCACTTGGCCAACTGTTTCCAATTTGCATAGGGACACTCTCAGGGACGTCCAGAGCTTCATTTGTTCAACAGGTGGCACTGTGGTTTTTGGGTACCTGACAGTTAATGCATGCATTCCTGTTGACTGCCCTGTAATGCAGTGGGGATTGCAATGGAATTTCTCAGTTTTACCTGTACTTAACATTAGTCATTTCCTTTCAAACAACAATAGAATGACAGACCATATATATAAATAAATAGGAAAGAGCTCATGCTGAGTCTTTATTGGCTTTTACATGTTAATATATATCATATAACTTGGTAATAGTGCATTTGTAACTTTTCTTTTAATTAATGACTTCTTAACTAAATGAGTGAAGGATGAGATTATAAATAGTGATGATAGTTTTAAACAAAGGTGACCTTGATATCATTCAGGTCACAGGACCACTTCAGTCTGTACATCCACAGTCAGCTGAGCATAGGACTGTCATAGTCCTCTTGTTACTTATTTATTTTATTTACGCTGTATATACATATATGATCATTCTATTTTACACAGATGAATGATGGCCCATTGTGTCGCTGTAGTCTCAAGGCGCGGCGAAGCGGCATTCGTCATGACATCTATCCAGGAGAAGAAGTGAGTTCAAAAAATGCTGAAATTGGAGCAGGTTTTCACGGGAAATTTAGTTTGATCATGCATGTGTAGATGACTTAATAACTTGATACAATCAATTTTCTATCTCAGTTGAATATTCTTAGTACATTTGTTGACTGGATCAAAAGCAAGAGATAAATATTCTTTGACAATGAAGTCCATGTCACAGTACCAGCTGGAAGAGCAAATAGAAAATGCTAGTTTACCTGTACATGACACATCTGTGGCTTATAAGCTGTGTATCGTCACTGTATGTTAGTCCACCCTCTCTGTACCTTGGCTATATGGACCCTACTGTAGGCCAGTATATGTCTTTTTCTCTCTTGTACAATTCCTTATCATGTATATAAGTTTGAGTCCTTTTATTTTGTTGGTTAGGGATAAAAATACAATCTCAATGTAAAAGCTCTGACTTTGGATCTTTGTTTATGTGACAGTTCAATATTATTCCAAATTTTGCCTTTCATGTTTTCATTGTTTGTCAATTTTAAGTTTCCCTTGTATTTTCTAACTTTGTTTATATTTCTTCCTGTGTTTCTACACACAGTTCATGAAGATGCCTAGATTAGTGAGGACCCGAGTATTTTCCTTTTTTACGTGTCAAGCTGAAGTGTCTGTGGATGTTCTTCTCTTGATTCAGTTTCACGGCAAATTCCATGCACTCATTTTTGTTTGTATATCATTGTACATCTTCCTTCATAATGTGTACTATCAAGTGAAATGTGATGATTTTTCGGTGTATTTCGACTTGGATACTTATTATAGCAAAACGATATATATATATATATAGATATATACATATAAGTAGTGCTGTTTATTAATAACTTCCATCATATGGTTTCATTGAAGTTACCTCAAATGGGTATATAATGGGTTTAAACTTGCCAATGATACACGTGACCATATTTGGTATCTACAAACAGCAGACGTGTGACGCACACAACAGGTGTGTTAGGCTGAAGTGTGTCTGAACTTTCTATGAGTAAAACATGATGTCCTTGCCTGCAAAGCAGACCAATTTCTGTGTTACTACACTTGGTCTGCCCTTCTTTGACAGGATTTTATTCATGGTCAGAAGAATAAAACTATACTGTGACCCTCCCCCAAGACTGAGACACCAATCAGGAAGTTCATCATTATTGTCTAGACCATGAGCAGCCTCTGGGTCCTAGTATACTGAAGCCTGTTACCATACTCAGCCAATTAGAAACTGAGTCACTCTTCCAATGCTAAAACAGTGACCTTGTCAAAGAAGGGCTGACCCCAGTGGAGTAGACAAAACACGCAGCTTGGGTCTGCTTTGGAGGCAAATGATGCCCATAATTGGAAGATATTAAAAAGCAGCACGATGAGCATCCATTGCTCACAATGAAACTGCCAGACGGCTGTCAACTTTGGCCTTCCAAATTTTGACATACTGTATACATTTATGCACCGATGCACTCAAGGGTAGGACTATCAATTCACCAGCAACAGTGGAAGTTTTGTGTTCACTGTACATGAATAAGAGTCGATGTGAAATAAAAGCACTAAAGCTTGTGACAGGAAGTGGTCGGTCTTCTGTATGTTACCAGCTCATTATCAAATGTGTGACCCGTTACCGTGGTACTTGCTCTAAAGACCACCTCTTGTGAGAGACTGCATTACTTTCTAAAACCTGTCCTGTCATGATGCAGAACTCTTATTTCTTTGTTAATTTCTGTGCAATTTGAAACCACCTGCCGCATATGACCATTTTGTCTGGTAGTGAGGGTAGTCTTGAATAGCAGGTACCACTGTATTATATCATGTAGCTGAGCCACCCATGTATGTAATTGGGTTCTCGGGACACATGTACATATATCAACATGTTGATTTGTGACTTCATGAAAAGTTAATCTCATGCAATTGCCGCTTATGCAGCAAATAAGGAAGATTTGATAAGGCGTGAATATTGCTTCTTGATTCAACTGCAACATACTCGGCCTCCTATACGTCTAACTTTGGCTGGCCTTCAGGGAGCAGTCAGTGATATGATTTATGTGAAGGAGCAGTCATTGATATGATTTACGTGACTAGGATGACAATATAGTGGCCAGGGTGCTTACAGGATGCTGCAGCATCAGGGTGAAGGGGGTTTTATATAAAAGTCATAAGTTGACTTGTCCACCAAGTCATGTGAATATTCATACAAACTACACTTGATAACTGGACAATCCTTAATGACTTGTCTGGGTGATGAACCATTTCAGTTTCATACTCATCAATGGCAGACAGAGAGGTGCAAAGTTTGCATGAGGGCACCAACAGCATCACGTCCGCAGTGTCTTGTCCCGTTTGTTAGAATGATATGCACAAAGATGATGTACATGCATGTTTTGCACAGGCTTTGAGGTATTAAATGTTGACAATATGGCAAAGAAATCTATCAGTCCAATTGTTTTCATAAAGTAGGTACGAGTAGACTGTAGGGGTCACATGTCTGGCTTGCATGGCGACACCACAAGAAGGTGACCTTATGACCTCTCAGATGCCAGTTGAGGTTACTCATGCATGGCACTTAAAGACAGACATGGAGGCTGTGGTTAATTCTGGTTAATTAATAGATCATCTGGTGGCTCTTCTGAAAGATGCACAAAGAAGCACAATTGTCTGTTTGTCATGTCTGTATTATACAGTCATGTCTGTACTTACAAATTGAATAAGATATGACAGTAGTAATATTGGGCTGATCTTGGCTTAACTGTAAAGTGGGCAATGGGCCATTTGCGGTCACTGCACAGTATATGTGATTAATGAAAGATAGTCACAAAGAGATTATGATAAATACCATTAGCCAAGAAAATTACCCGTCTCAAGACAAGTTGGTCACAGAAATGGTCACAATGTGGTTTATCCCCAACTTTCTGGAGAAAAAAAAAAAACTTTCGTGGTCACAACACGATAATAACAGCATAGTGCTGTATACTTTGTATACCTGTACTGTTGAACTAGATGACTGGTCCATGTAAATGTGATCACAGAATGTGACCACATGTTAATACATGCTTATAAACTTGCAAATGTTTAATTGAAAGAACAACAAGCTGAAACCTCATTTGGAGAAATCTAATTCAATTCAGGCTCGGTCATGTTGTCTGTTCATAGCCTCATTTTAAATGGTTTTGGTCATAAAGAAGAAAGAAAAAAAAAAACAATTCTTGCAAAAACAAAATGTCAGGGTTCGCACCCAGACAATAACTATTCAACTTTTTGTGACAGACCCTTTTCTAAATGAAAATGGATATACTTGTACATGGAAAAAAAGAAACTAATATCTCCCCACAATTCTGACATTTGTCTTTCGCGGTTGCCCATGATGATGTTATTAATCAAGAAAAGCTAGAAGTCATGAAGCTTCTGATACGGTCCCTCATTTCCTGAGTTAAAAAGAGGCTGCCTACAATATATAACATGGTGTAGTGTCATTGTACCAAATGCATGCTGTAAGTATAATATGAAAGTGGCTATAAATTGTTACTTTAATGAAATAATGGCATGTTTATAAGTATATATTAAGATGTGGTCACATTGATTGACCACCATTGTGACCACAAAGTGGGAAACAAGTTGCAAATTATATGGAGCTATTCATGTTGTGTTGTGACCAGAAAAATCAGTTTTCAATTTTTTCCGCTGAAAATGTGGAAACTAACCTTAATGTGACCACTTCTATGACCACATTTTTTTCAGACGGGTCATATTTTTTGGTTAATGGTGTTTATTATAATCTCTTTATGCTCATCTTTAATTTTCATAAATCATATACCGTGTGTCGTGACCACAAATGGCCT
>OZ026625.1:3287802-3310487 GCA_964020975.1 Hermodice carunculata | reverse complement strand
AAAGAAAGAAAGAAAGAAAGAAAGAAAGAAAGAAAGAAAGAGTCGAACCTACAAGATTTACAGGATGAGGGTTGTTCATATGCATAACTGTAGCCATTCGGCCGTTCCAACTCAGGTGTTGTAAGTGTCGTTTTAAATGCAATATTCGGCAAACTTTGCCTTTTTATCATCTATATTTTCGGGTCCTTTTTTAAATAATTCCTTCACATCAATGTGTTATTACTTCTGAATACACTAGCTGTCACTAAGACATGATGACAAATTAAAAATAATACATAAATAACTTTTGTTACTCCAGTGCGCCACTGTTGATATCATCCCCGCTGATTTCAACGGTCCAGGAAGAATACCGTCCTTTTTAATGGGTGCAGTGCGGAACCGACGGTCTACAATTTTGAATCTGAAAACTTAAGTTCCATAAATTCCATTAAAAGTGACAACTGGGACAATGTTTTGCGAGAATGTCCTCAAATGAGCTGCTGCTGGGACATGCGGTCGTTAAGCAGACAAAAGGGGCGAATATCTTCTCCCTAAAAACCGTGTTTAAGTACCAGGCATTTTGGACGATCCGAAAGTTCAGGCTAAAGAATGGGTGTTAACCTTTACATCTTTGTGTAAGTTTTCTCAAAAGTAGCATATTACCTTTAGTTTCCAGCACCTCGGTATGCCCACAGGAACACTGTCACTGCTCTCCGCGTTACTACAATCCGTAGCAATCTCCGACGACGCGCTAGCTCTATTGACTTGCCACTGTCTCTTTATCTCTCTTGAATTCCACGAAAGCGTTATCTGATCTCTTCCCGCGCGTCTTTTATCTTCATAATGAAAGTAAAATACTACCCTTATTTGAATAACGACAGTATACAGCTACTGTAGGGAGTGGTAATGGGTCTTAGGGAGTGGTAATGGGTCTTCTCAAGATCAATGCAAACTTCAGCCGTTATCAAGGAATAAAAAAGTTGATAACAAACATAAAGTTATACAGCAAGATGAGTTGAATTATGACAAGGTCAAGTTGATGGTAACGCTTTCAGCGGGGCTGTGGCCCGGAACATGTCTCACATTAGCATGTCAACACGCGGAGTAGCACACGCAGAGCATGTTCCATCACATTACATTTGTTGTCCTAGCCTGGTGACCGAATAACAGCAACCAAATACTGGGTTCATATTTTGAGGCTACAAGGCGGCCCTGTTGTCAAGAATTCCATGTAATTGTTTCCTGCAGTTTATTGGCAATCAGTTATCAGCTTGGTGCATCATTATTAAAGGTATTTCGTATAGTTCGTGGGTGTGGCTACATATATTCATATGATCATAACAAAATTAAAACAAACAGAAACGGTCAGGTGCAGCAAGTAAAAGTAATCTTTGCGTGGACACAACCTGAATTTCTATCAAGTGCCGAATGAATGCCGAAGCCTCTTTGAATGTTCGTGGATCTGATTCCTAAAAGAAAGCCGCTGTGCATGACATGGTCATCCGAAGCTGAAGAATTAATATATCTATATCTGTTATCGTAAACCCAGTAATTACCTCTAGTGTGCATAGACAGGTAGGCCAAAATACCCATATGGACACCATCACTGTTTTCTGGCCAATAGAAGTCACAAGTACCAATGATCTGTGTATTCAGCTGAATACACAATCCAATACACAGAATTTCTTCAGGGTGAAAATGTGTATTCCCATTGGATTGCATATTAAAGTAACCTCAAATTAAAAGACTACTTTTGAAGCTGCAAGAATAAAATTTATGTGAAAATTTCAGCTATGTATATAATTTATCAGACAAATTTTGCTGCCTCTGCAACGAGTGGTTTTAAAGTTATTAAGCGGTAAATTACAATGAAAAGTGATGGGAATACACAACTCGTGCCCTGAATGACTGAAACGCCCTCTACAGGAGAGCAGTAAGAGCCCCCCCCCCCCTGTTTATGCCATCAACACGTTTCCTCATTATTTCTCGGCAAATGCTTCCTCACTCCCAAATGGGTGGTTGCCCTAGTTACTGGGTAGCCCTGTATGGAGAACACCCCATCATTGTTATATTGCGTTGAGGTCTGTTGATGCACCTGTCCATGAACATAACATTCCCCAAGACAGCTTGATGTCAGCCATTATGTTCATGAACCAAGTCCAACTAAATAATTCTGTGTCTGCCCTCAGGAGGAACTCTTGATGCTGATTTCCTTCCCCAACTCACACTCCAACAGCATGAAGCCGATGTCTTACAGTCTGCATAAAAAACTAATGCCAGGGGATACCTTAGTTTCCTTAGACTGTTGCACCAGCAATATTGTTTGGATGTGGTGAAGTGATGATATAACAATCCTGTGCTGTGGCTATCGATTTTTAAACCCTTATTCCCACAATGCCACCAGTCCACTGACCCGTACTCTAAATACCTAAGCCATGCCCAACACAATACACTTTGTACATTTTGGGTCACTCCAATGGTTTTAGCTGCCCTCTTCTTAAACATGTCACACTGCAACATACCTGTATCTCTGGATAAGGTACCAGCATAAAATGTTGTGCTGCTTTATATTGTTGTCAGGTGAGCGGTTGAAATGACTGCGAAGAGAGATTCCCGTGAAACATTTCTTTCTCAAATAAAATATAAAAAGTAGTTGATGTGCTAAATTATGGGATGTTGACTGTGAAGAGGTGGAAGAAATAGCTCCATCATTACTTGAGGATACTTGTAAGACAATAAGAGGGGACGGACACTAAGCCAGGTAGATTTGATATTGTAACTTTCTAGTTAGAGTTAAGAACTGTCTTTAATGTAGACAGACACAGCCACCATTGAGTACAATTCAGGTAACGTTTGTTTTCTTTATACAAACACACACACACACACACACACACACACACACACATATATATATATATATATATATATATATATAAAAACATATACATATATATATTATATGTATATATATATATAATATATATATATATATATATATATATATATATATATATATATATATATATATATAAATATATATATATATATATATATATATATATAATATATATATATATATATATATATATATATATATATATATATATATATACATACATATTTAATCTCTCTTATACACATATACACACATGCAGCAAAACGCATTGAAAATAACGTGGCATTGACAAAATTGGGGGCTTGGTACTGGCAGAAGTTGCTGCATGATTTTTGAGCTTATTGAAACAGAACCCACTGCCAAAGCTTAATAACGATTCATGTATACACATCAGCAGAGTCCAACACGATTCACAAAGCTGGTATATAAAAAGTCTCAAATTAACTGCTTCATATTCATTTCTTGTTATTGCTTCCACCGAAAAAAGGTGATTTAGCAACTGGCCTCTCAACGTCATGTAGTTTGTCAGATGCATTATGTACTTTCTCAGGCTACCAACATACCACTCCTACTCCTCTTTTGGGGAAGAAAAGTGTTACTTTTTTCTATTATTCTGTGGCGATTATTGTTGGTTTTTAGTACTGTATACTTAAAGATGAAATGCTATATAATTTTAAGTATGAATGATTGTCATGAACACACGGTGGCCTCTTGACGATAGTCAAATCTGCATGAGTTTGAGTAATATTTTTATATGCAAGACGGAACTAAAAGATGCCTTAATATACTGTGGCCACACAAAAATACACTTCAGTGCAAATGACGACCTCTAGTCTTCAAAGTCAGTTAACATAGTAATCAGATTTAAAACACATGTCAACGTTAGTTGATAATATAAGTCCAAAGTGTAAAGCCAATAGAGCAGCAGCAACAGTCCAAAGTGTAAAGCCAATAGAGCAGCAGCAACAGTACAAATGGTAAGCCGTTATTAGAAATATTCTGGTTCATGTTTAAAAGATATATTGTGACATAATAATTAATTTGCACCATATTACTTTTTGTTTGCTTTAGATATCATTCAGAAAAAAAGGTGATGGGAATACACAACACAGGACCTAACCTAAACTCCTTTGTGTCGTGGTGGGTATGTTTGTGTATAAGCATGGATAAAAGAATCAAATGCTCATGAAATGTTTTTTAGCGCTGAAAATAGAGTATTTTTATAAATATGCAAAGTCGTTCTGAATCGTTTATGTTATGGGATATTACTTAATAACGGAGGAATGGAAGAGAAAATAACAAATTGTGGACATCAAAAATTATAATTACAATGATATTAAACACAATCAATAGATATTAAAATATTACTTGATCTATCGATATATATATATACATATATATATTTTTATATATATATATATATATATATATATATATATATATATATATATATATATATATATATATATATATTTCACGGACCCTTATCTGTCCATCTTTATTAACAGTAATGGTGCTGCTATGCTGCCTATTGCATCAATACATTCTGTCCACAATCACCCTATTCTCCAGGCAACCTTACACACGGGGAAGGACCATCCTAAAACCATTTATCCTGCCACTACCGAAGTGAAAGAGCTTTGTGCAACCCGTATACCTTAGCATTACGGAATCACATTCAACGGTGCGTTGTCAGTGGCCCCTTTATGAAGCCCACATGCACTTTGTTGCAAAACACACATTTTTTACCTCAAGTGCTGTTATCATGTTGAAGGACATTTTGTTTTTGTGACACCAACCAGGCATGCTTGTAGCCTTCGTGTCCATATTACATAGCATTAATTATGACACCCATATTTTCAAACAGCTAATGAGAAGAGCAGGCAATCTTAAACTAAAATGGGGTGGGGTTTTTTTTGTTTTTTGTTTTTTTTGTTTGTTTTTGTTTTGTTTTTTATTTCTACCTCAGCTTGCTTGTCAGCCAGCAGAGCTAATGCCAGCACTCCCAGTCCCTCATCCCTCATCTGTGGTCGACTAACAATTCATATTTTCAACTTTCTCTGAGAAACCGTTTGCCAGATTCACTTCAAACTTGGTGGTAATGTACCTTGGTGGGTCTTTACCATTTTGTTGAAATGGTCACGCTCCAGTGATTTTTTTGAAGTTTAAGGGGCTTGCTGGGGCAAATCCCCCTCCCCCCCCAAAAAAAATCTACTAATGCTCAGTATCATATATTTTATCCACCAAGGACCACAGTCCATTTCAGACAAATCTTAGAAATTCTTCAAAATGTCGTTTGCAGTCAGCTACAGCTCAACACAGCTCTGTTTTACTTCAACTTTTATTTTATCAACAAGCATGGGAATATAGGTCTTTCAGAATATCATAAAAAAACACACAGTGTTTTGCTTGTACATTCACACAAAAACCAGTCGACTTTCCCTGAATAAAAAAATTCACAAAATATTTTCAGCTCAGGTGACTTATTTGTCAGCTGCATGTATCTGCTGGGTATGAATCTAATCACTTCACCCTTGAGACTTTCTCTTCTAAACCGTACGCCAGATCCTCTTTAACTTTGTGAGGTTCCTTCTTTAGTGGGCCTGTACCAAGTTTGGTCCAATGGTTCTGGCCCAATGACTTTTTTATGTATTTTTTCTACTTTATTGACAAAAAATCTGTATAAATCTCCGTCAAGCACGCCAAGCCAATAGCTTTGGGATTGCCTAGAACTTATGTTGCTCACCAGATAATCGTGTGATTTTGTTCTATTTTTGGCGTATTTTTGTGTGTTAACAGTATTTTCTGTTCCCCCAAAATGCGGCACTGAAATTATTCTGAAACTTGGTGGAAATGTAGATCGTAAGAAGGTCAAACAAGGTTGTACGCTAGGTGAAATATTCGATATTCCACATCTCTGATTTGAAACGAATTATCCAATGTGGACTCTTACAAGTAAATGCATACTTTTCCGTTGATTGCAATGTAAGACAATGGCGATTGCAATGGTGAATCACAATTTTGACTTATCCAAAACTGTCTTCCAAATTGACTTCAAATTTTTTGCAGTTGTACGTTGGGTAGGTCTTTGCCAACTTTTGTTCGAATTGACAGACTCCATTGACTTTTGGAATCTCTATGAATTTCCGTTCATATTTTGGGCCAAATCTTTTTAAAAAGCAAAAAATATTTACTCAACTTGATGGATCGTCAATAGTATGTATCATTCTCTATTTAAACCAATACATTCATGGATTTTGCACAGGGACCCCAGGAAAAGGGTGGATGTGTAGACCTGCTTATATTAAGGCAAGTGCCACCATTAGAATACATTACTCTAGATATATTTTACACTTTAGGTTACAGACTACAGTTGTGATTGGCTGGTTGCGCATCCCAACGGAGATAGTCCGTAATTGTGAAATTACTGTGTTTTCAGCATGCTGTAGCTTCTGTTTAAATAAAGTTAGCTAAGTCAGCATAGTTGCTTCATTGGTGGTCATATGAGTGCACTGTCTTCCAGGCCAGGTGGGAACTTTATGGTGGGGAAGGACAATGATGTGACCCTGGCAAGAGCACAGTCCATACACCTGTATAAAGCTGACATCCAGGTGTTGTTTTGTATTTCAATTATCACAAATTAACGAGCTGGGAATTGTATGACAAAAATTCGTCCATATTTTTGTGACATTTTATCTATTAAATGCCGTTCACGGAATTTCAAAATACCAAAATGCTGATTTTTTAGACCGAAAAATGCTAATATGAAAAATAGAAGGATTTATAACAGACGCCACCTCTGAAACTGTCGGGCAGATTCACTTGAACCTTGGTGGGTTTTTTCTTTGTCATGTTTCACTGATACAAAATGATAGTTTACGAACTTTAACTAGTATATATTTCGGTGATAGGGAGGCAAAGCCCAACATGGTGGCCCCAACATCTTAGTTCTTCCATCGTGTTTGGGACCTGGTTTTTGCAATGTTTATATATTGTGGCTATGTTAAGATGGAAGAGACATTTGTGACTGTTTGCAAAGTTGTTTGACTTGCACGTAAGATCTGAAAATAAGGCACATAGGGCATTCGAAAACAGAAAAACAATTTACAAGTTCTCTAGTCTTATTTCCCAGCAATAATGTGTGTATCCAGTATATGTCACATGCTCTGTTAGTATCATCGTCTGTTGTCACTCTTCCATCTTCAATAATGTTTTTGACTTATTCCAAACCATTTGCCAAATTTGCATCGACGTTGGTGGGATTATACCTGAAGTGGGTCTTTACAAAATGTTGTCAAATGGTTTTGACCCGTAATTTTTTGATGTGCTATGATTTGTTAATTCATGGTTGGTCAAAATCATAAGACTGATTCGTGTTCGAAAGCACTTGGATAATTGGAACGTACTTAGGGCACATCTGGATGCCCTTGACCCCAGCTTCTTCAAGAATGTCCCTGCAATGTTTTGTAAATGTCAGTATGCCTTGTCAATGCTTGGTTTTATTTCAATATTTGAGCTGGGTTTTTTTTCAGTATGCTTTAGCAGCAATATTCAAAACTATTCTCCGAAATGTTTGAACTAAACATATTTTTTGTTTCTTTATATTACTGGATTATTTGGGGTAATTTTTGATTTATATGATGTTTTAATTTCAATAAAATGCATTTCATTCTTTTTCTGCTTATATGGACGAGTTTTTGGGTGTGCAATAACGTTTTAAGATTTCGAATATGGTCAATCTTTAACAAAACCGCATATGTATCCAAATGATATGTCCAAAGATGTGAATGGTGTGTTTGCGATATAGAAACAAATATTTGCTAATCCGTTACACTCAACTCCCCCCCCCCCCCCCACACTCACACACACACACACAAACAAACACTCCAAAATACCTACCGGTACTTGTGAAAACGTCCAGTGTAACCTCTGGGCTCTTCATGCCACCGCCCATGCTCGTACTGATGATTTTTACAGTGTATTCGATATTTGGCTCCAAGTTGTCGAATGTACACATCTGTATATCCTTGGCTCATTCTTTTTCTCCTTCTTGGTCTCCCCACCTGAAATGCTTAGCTCAAAGCCATCATGTCTCTCAACTACTGACGGACTACACTCCACAGTGATAGCCTCCTCTGTGGTGTTTGTGACTCGCAACTCCTCTGCTTTACCTGGTGCTGGGGATATAAATATTAAATGTACCCAACACAGTAAATGTACTTATTAACAACATGCAGGCATTGGACATTATCTTCCCCTCTCTAGCCGGACAGGTGCCTGAGTGAGCCATTGACCACCACTTCTTTTGCTGGCGTATGTATATACAGCAGAACTGTACACTGGGCACTTATTCACCACTTGTTCACATTTGTTCTTGACACTTTGCAGAGGTATGCACAGGCAGCAATTCCATTCCCTGTAGCTGTTATGACAATTAACTACAATCAGTCATGCTTTGCGTTAAATCAACTTTCTTGGCCACACATACAAACCTTCCATTTGTATAAATAAAACAGAGTACGTAGAAACTGACACAAGCAAAAACATGGTAGGTACATCTCGTGCTGTCACTTTGATGATTGGTGTGTAATGTTTCTGCGCATTTCATCAACAAGAAGTCAATATATACATGGCCTGCTAAGCGCAGGCCAATGAAGAACATGTCGCTGCAATGTGAAAACAGCTTATTCTATAACAATTTAACATGCGTCTTGCATTCTTTTCAGGAAGGCTTACATCCGTTTACCACTCTAGATCAGTGTGTAGCCTGGGGAAAGGTATCTGTAAGTCCTAAAACATAAATTGTGAATCATCTCCCTAGTGTTTTTGCTTCTTTTGATTAGATGGAGCAATTGAGTTTATCTACACATTCGTTTTTAAGACTTCTTACAGAATATATCCTGTTTCTTGAAATATGTTCATTTCTACAGACAATATAAAACATTTTAGAGCAACGAAATTTCCAGCCTATGCCCTCATGTTACCCAAGATATCATAAAACATTTTACTAAGAAATGGAAGTGAAGAATGGAATTTAATGCTTTAGATTTTAATGTGTGTAGAATAAGAATAATTCAGTAACCCATCATGTTTTCCTATACCGTGGCAAAACAATCCGCAGCCACTTAACATCCGAAAAACGTTCTTAGTTTTGATGTTACCTTTGTCACCAAGGGCACATCAGCAAATATCTAACTAAAGCAAATGAAACACTGGATAAAACGAAACTAACACATAGCTACAAACCGCCACTTTCAAGTTCTTCCCTGAAAGTGTTGGCTAGATCCTTCCTTCAAACATAGTGGGATCTACCTTGGATGGCTTTTACAAAAAATCTCCAAAAGCACTTGTCCTATTGCTTAAGAGTTGCAAAGGGACACTTTGCACTTTGGAGACCTCACACTTAAACTTAGTCAATAACTAGCCCTGTGATTCTCGCCAGTTTTGTGTGTTCTTTGCTGTTTTTAACTTATCTAAAACTCTCATTCAGATTATGCGGAAACTTCTCAAATTTGGGGAGAGAAAAACAAAGATGTTTCTCAAGTTGTATTGCTATACATCCCGGATTTTTGTTATGGATTTTACAATTTGGGTACTTATAGTTTGATCCAAAGTCCGGTTGACGCGAGCGAAGATCGTAATACTACCTCAGATTTTCCTCTCCGAAAGACGTAGGCAGATGCGCCTCAAATTCAGACTTGTTGAGGAGATACTTTGGGTTGGGCTCCTGCCCCTGTACCCAAGTGGTCATACTGCTTTTCTTTGGGGGGGGGGGGTGATATATTAAGCAGATTGTTCAGTGAATCTCTCGGAAAAAATAGGTTTTAGAAAATCCACAACTTCCTTTATTTCATGAAGATGTGTGCTGGAAATTCAGTGTATTTTTTACTGAATTTTGTATATTAGGCCATTTCCAACTTCACCAGGACTAGCTTTACAGTTTTGCTGAAACGGTGGAAATGTTATTTGTGGAAGAGTCAAATAAGCTGAACTGGTTGATGATAGTACAGAACTCTCATTTTCAACCGAATTTTTTTATTCGGGTTCGTTTCGGTTGATACATTGTTCCTGTTCATTATTGTGCATGTCAAGGTAGATTGCAATGCTCATTCACTGTTTTACTTCTGAAAAAAAAAAAAAAAAAAAAAAACATATGGCAGTTTCACTTCAAACTTAGGTCTTCAAAGGAATTGGCCAAATGATTTACAATTGTACAATTCACCTGGAGTTCCCTTGGTCTTATATCATTCAACAGTGGTGCTTTTACTCTTTTAGTATTTTTTCATGAATTTGTGTGCTTTCATTTCTTAAGAGTTCTCCCATATTACCTCATGGGATCTTTTCAAACCTGTTGAGAATGTTCCTGGACTATATATATATATATATATATATATATATATATATATATATATATATTCAAAATAGAAATTATTGGTAATGGTACACATACATGTTAGCATTGTTACTATAGGAATAGCAGTAACTGTAAGATGTTGGCCTATATTATTTCAATGGGTACTATCACTTTTTATCTTAAAATTATAATTCCACCATAATGAGTGAAAGAACTTTGATATTAGAAACAGTGATAAATATTCTGACAGAAAGGCGATTTTATTATTATTTCGCAGGTGACAGGGACATTTTTACTCTTGTCATTTTCTTCTTATTCAAAACAAGTTGAAACATAGATATTCTAAAATGAAATTTAAAAAAGAAGAAGCTTTTTTTACATTTGTAGATTTAATTTAAATTTGTTATATAGATACCAGGTGGGTTTGAGGTGCTGTATAAACGATATAGTAAATAAAATACCTTATAATTTGTAGTTGACGTTCGTGCTGTAAATATGTGAAACTAAACATTTCATACAATTGAGATGTAAATTCGATATTCATAACAATTTTTGGGGTCACCTATCTCAAGTCAGAGGCCACTCTATTTTGATATTCATTAACTGATATTAGAATGATAGTAAATTTGTTAATGTATCTGCTTTGAACTTTGTGGACTTTGATATGCTGTTTTGGTTGCTGATTGATCTTGCTCATTGGTGGTTCCTGTTTGCTAGGATATTTGGGGCAGCTACTCTGGAATTGTCGAAAACTGTTTCCAGTGTCATTTTTCATGACAGGTATTAGTTTACGTTGTCAACATGACATTTATCATTTTTAGATATGCAATGAGCAATGTATTGTTTCGTTGACAATCAAGTCTTGCTTTTGTGACTCATGGTGTTCATATTCAAGGATTTGTCAAGATTTGGACAGTTTGCGACTCGAAATAAATTGGGAAATACGATTTTGGCACATAATGGTCTCATACAACTTATGTCCAATCAGAATTAATTTTACATCCCTTTCCGTGAATGTTTGTTTTCGTGTTCAAAGATTGAAAATATACTATTACAATCACTGGACTTTTCATTCTTTTAAAAAAAATCTACTAAATCTAAAACGAAAAAGTTTAAGCAAGTTATTTCAAATATGTAATACCAGAAAGCAGTCTAACATTGAAGTTGGATTAAAAAATTATAACACCCGATGTGGCTTATGTAAATTGTCTAAGCGGTTACAGGAGAGTATGGAAAACACAGTAAGAAAGCACAGAATCAACAATGTAAAAAAAATCATTTCTTTGAAAAAATATGATTCAACTTCAAATCAAAACACTCAGTTACGTGCGTCCATGTCATGTTCTTGTTTTTAAATTGTACTTGCAATTAGGTAAACATGCTAGAACTCTGTAAATATGGTTATTTTGTTTTAATGGTATTTATCGAAACCTAACGACCAACTTAAAATTGTTCCTTTTTCACATTCTTTTACAGGATAAACGTTATTATTCTAACGATTCTGGAGTCACTACAGGGAAATTTCTACCTCCAGTTTTACAGATGAAAGTATCTGCAGGAGAGAAGTCTGCCGCGTCCGCTCTCTGCACTGCAGAGAACTGGGTGAAGCAGACTAGGGAAATCTGCTGGCCTGGCCAGCGGATCAGCTGTGACTTTGCAAGCTCGCCAATTTGTATTTCGTTATTTTTGTATATTATCATTGCGAATGGTACTGCAGCCATTTACTGGATTTGTCAGCTCATTTGTTGAAAGCTTTGACAGCTACTGACTGCATTTCACTACTTTACTCCTTATTTTACAAATTTCACTGCAGCCATTCTAGCCAGACTCTTCACGTTCTGAAAACAAATGAATTGAGCACACAAACCATTATAGTGTTTGTACGTGTGTAGGTCAAAGTGATGACAGCGTTTAAGAAATTAGCATTTATTTATCCTTCTTAATGGCCCGAGCAGACGACGTTTGTGAACAATTAAAGTCAGCAAATTTTCTTGGTTGTCTTTGGAAGTGAATAACACAGAAATAAATTTTACAAGACTTGTTCATTTGGAGATAACCGTATTCAGAACAGCCAGGATTAATGTTTGTGAGACTCATGGACATTTAAAGACAAGAGTATAACTTAGGTGACCATTTTTCAATTTTGTCTGTTTGTTTAGCAATGCCCCGATGTTTAAGCCTACTTTTTGCTCCAAAATGGAAAAAAGTTATAGATGTTAATTGCAGATGCTTAAAAATTCAGTAACACAAACACCATTGCTTTTAATGGAAAACAAAAATTTGGATACCTAAGTTATCCTTTTGTCTTTACATGCCTGTTGATTTCCAGCTTTTTGTACCATGAGTTTTGTTGTAATACTTTCTCAAAGTGTAAATCAGACACTTTGAATAAAACGCCCCTCACATTTTGCAAAATAATGTTAAAATATTTATTGTTACATGCAAAGAAACTGCATATATTGACAAAACTAAACATGTAAACATCGATGGACTTGCATACAAAAAGACACAGTGGCAAATTTTTGTACCACTGTGTTATATGTATCCGAAGTAAGAACAGACACCTTAAGTCTGTGATCAGTATATTATTGCTGTGCATACGATTTTCTTTTCTCATGTAGGTCAAATATAAATCAAAATTGACTCAAAGCACAATACCTGAAGACACAAGCGAAGCATGGTGCAATGAACTTGTGAAATTAACAGCTTCACTCGGCATGTTGTGAGAGATATGTGAACTGATGAAAGTTGTAACTGATGCAGGTCATAGCTATTGCTTATGTCCCTACTTTGTAGCTGCCTACACAATTTACTGATATTACCGTACCATGATAAATTGATGTGGAAGGAAAGAAAGAAAGAAAGAAAGAAAGAAAGAAAGAAAGAAAGAAAGAAAGAAAGAAAGAAAAAAAGAAAGAAAGAAAGAACATTTACAATGAAATAAATAATGATTCATGCTTTCACTAATCAACAAACATAAGTCTTAGACTACAGAGCTAAACACTTTATGCCATGCCTATGGACAAACATTCACAAGCTTCGTGTATTAAACCAGCACTTATTACATTTTAGGACCTCTGTCAACTGGCGTTTGTTTCCTGTTAATATATGGGTCAATCAGTGTGCATTCAAAGATGGCCTCAAGTACAAAAATAATGCCAAAACAAATACTTTTTTTGATACAGAAAGATTTAGTTACTTTACCTTAGCATATTTCCAGGCACTCTCATTCACATGGCCTCCATTTTCTAGCAAATGCTCATCCAACTCACATAGACATATAGGGAACAATTTCTGGTAGAACTATTTGCTTCCAAAGTTTATTTGCTCATTGATGGCATATTTAACAAATAACATACAGCCAAATAAAGTGAACCAGTAAAAGTATGTTTGTGTGAGTTAACATCGTTTCAAAACTTTTGCATGGCTGTGTATCAATAGCCTGGCCCACAGAGTGGTCCAACATTGCACAGGTGTTGTTTGAACACCATTTTATGTGTCAACAACTACTGGTTTTGAAGACTTTGAATTAAGAGATTAATACGGCAGGTAAGTGCATTGCAACCATACCTGAGGCCAAAGGCCGAATGTGTTGTACGGGCAGCCAGTGCAGAGTAAAACCGTAACGCACGAACCTGAGGTATTGATCCCTTTTCTATCATGATAACACGACTAACAGAATACAAATTGAAAACACACACACAGACACACCTGTGCATGCCAACAAATGCATAATTCATCATTCTTTGTCCCCACTGAATTACATGCAGTCTTTAGATTATCAGTGTGCATCGCCTGCATCATTCCACTAAATATGATTTAAAACAAAAATTATTCGAACAAGGGAATCGAAACATGATACCTTCTGCATCGCCTCCATGGATCCAGGCCTAAATATACATGCTGAAAGCGTTCCCCTAATATATATATATATATATCTGTGTGTGTGTCTGTGTGTGTGTGTTACGATAAAAGATTGAAATAGAATCACAGTAAGCATTTTTTTTTAATTTTTGGTATGTAGTTACAGGACTTATCATGATAGAGTCATGAGACGCGGTTTCCAAATTTCAGCCCAAGCACTGAAGATCCTGGCTTCCTTGCTTCTAGCCTTCTCCATTGCTTGCAAACTATGTTATATCAGCACCTCATAAGACAAGCATGAACAAAAGAAATGAATCTTGCATGGAACTATTCATTGGCACGGCAATCGCCTATTGCAGAGCCACCCGTCCAAGGGTTATTTTGCAGTTCCAAATCCGGAACTGATTTCATATTTTACAACGTCCCTTTAGATGTCAAAAGAGAATGGATACCAGGCCACTTCATCAACATGCCAGGTCCAAAGGACAGATTCATTCCACCATAAATAAGGCTGACCATGCAAGGGGTGAGCAGGGCGTCCAGGGCATTTTTCTTTGTCTCAGTGCTATTGGTCATGACTGGCGTCGTTGAACAAAACCCAGGCCCAGATAAAAAAAACCACAAGCACCAGCCCTGAAAACAGAACTGTTAAGACAAGGCTGACCTCCACTGGGAGCTTTGAAAGACTTGATTTAAGTGAAGAGAACTCATTGAAAGATCGGATGAATATAAAAACAGAGTTTGAGCAGATGAGAGAAGACATGGAAACAATGAAAGAAGAAATACAGGAACTGAAAAAGGAAAACAAGAATCTGAAAGAACGTATGAGGAAAATGGAGGACCAGTCTCGTAGAAATAATGTGATTATCCATGGGATACAAGAAGAAGATAATGCAAAAAGTTGGGACATGTTTGAAAAAAAAGTTAGAAATGTCATCAATGAAAAGTTTGGTTTTTACAAGGATGGAGTGAAAATTGACAGAGCCCATAGACTGGGGAGAAAACAGTACATGGATAGTAGTGCTGACAGTACTTTAAGTCGTGGAGATGCAGCTTCAATGAAACCTAGACTTGTTATTGCAAAATTCTATGACTGGAAGCTTAAAAACAAAATTATCAGTGATGCTGCAAAGAAACTGAGAAACTCAAATGTGTCAGTAAATAAAGACTTCAGTCCCGACGTTAGAGATATCAGAAAAAGACTGTTCCCAGACAGACAAGAAATGAGAAGTAACCCAGAAAAGAAAGAACACCTAAAATATGATAAACTCCTCTGTGACGGAAAGGAATTTACTATCAATGACAAGAACGAACTGGTCGAACTTAATAGGTCTGGATAATTGGGAGGCCAGGGTCAGTGTGAAGTGAACCATAACAACCACAATAACAATAACACAAAAGACTGTGACTCAAATGATACAGGTAGTGATGTCCCTGACCACACTATCGGGAAAAATATCAGCTTTATATCATGGAATATACAAGGTTTAAAGAATTTGACTTTCAATGCAGGTTTCAAATATATGATTTCAAAATATGATTTCATAGCTCTGTCTGAGACATGGGCTGAGACCAAATTGGACTTTATGTATATGATCAATACACATGTATGTTTCCCTTCAGTAAGGGAGTGCACACACGATAGAGGTCATAATGATGGTGGTATATGTGTTTTATTCGCGAATCTATTGTCAAATATTTCAAGCGTATTCATGAGAATTCCACATTAGCGATTTTTTCACTTTTGCCAAAGCATTTACTGGTACTGATAATGATATATTGATAGCGATTCCATACATTCCTCCCGAAGGTTCCCCATATTATTCTTCATTACCTGAGAAAAACGGAATAGTAATGTTAGAAAACGAAATTATTGAATTAATTTCTGAAATTAATAATCCCACGTCAGTTGTGATTATGGGTGGTCTAAATTAAAGAACATGGAATATACCAGACTACATCACAGATGACAGGTGCGACCCCATGCCTATTGAAGACTGGTATTTCAGATCCATTTAATATCCCTAGAAAGTCAAGCGATGAGAATAATAAACCAAATGCAATTGGTAAAACACCTCTGTTTGTATGTCAGAATCTAAATATTCATATTTAAATGGGCGATGTGGCAAAGACCAGGATGGACACTTCACTTGTATAACATCAAAAGGATGCAGTGTTATTGACTTTGTGATTTTATCAACAGAACTTTTTGATAAAACAGTTCATTTTGAATCCCTGCAAACTGATGATTACCAGTTGCCTGTATTTTGAAATTACTTGTGAATACTTCTGTTTTTACACCATCTGTTAATTTGGAGAAAAGACACCAGTTTTTATGAGATACAAGAGAAGCAGAGAATTTTCTTGATAAACTGAGTGATGATACATCAGCACTTATGTTTGAAAGCTTTGATACATCTATTGAGAATGACAATTTTGATTCTAGTATCGATATACTTCAGAACATTTTTGGCTATGCTGGTGAAAGTATGAAGCATGTTGGACCTGCTAATGTCAGAACTGACAACAGAAATAACCCAAAGTGGTGGGACAATGGATGCGAAAATGCTAAATCGAAAAAGAACAGGTTATTGAATAATTTTAGAACTACAAGAGAGGCAGAAGATCTACAGAATTATTTAACTGCCAAATGCGATTTTAAACATCTTTTTAAGGCAAAAGAATATGGGCAAAAGATGAGTATCAGAAATGAAATAGAAAAAAAAACTGATACTGGAGGGTTGAGGGAGTGCTTTAAAAACCTTGCTAGAAGTAATGCAAAAGTGTCATGTTTATCACCTCCAAGCTGGTATGATTATTTTTCACAATTGTGAAACTACAATCCAGATGTAAATAAAGCACATGAAGAATCGGTAAATGAGTTCATAAATGTACACGAGGAAGATTGCACACTATGCTCTGACGACCTTCCAGAGTATCTAAATAGAAGTATTTCAGAGCAGGAGGTATCAGATGCTATTGCAAGCTTACCAAAGAAAAGATCTCCAGGAGCAGATGGAATTGTAAGTGAAAATGTTAAAGTCTGCCACCCTTAAATTAAGTCCATACTTAACAACATTGTTTAATGCAGTTTTGAATATGGGGTACTATTCTGTAAATGGTGCAAAGCAATATTAATACCTTTCTTCAAAAAGGGTTCCCCAAACGACCATGGGAACTACAGGGGAATATCACTATTGTCAATTTTGAGTAAAGTTTTTACTATAATTGTCAACAAAAGACTCTCAAAATGGGCAAAGGAGCAAAATAAAATGTATGAAATCCAAGGTGGGTACCAAAAGGGTCAATCAACAGTTTACCATATCTTTACATTATATGCTTCTGCACAGAAGTATTTGTCACGTCTTAAGGGTCGGTACTATTGCCTTTTTAAGGATTTTTCTAAGGCATTTGACTGTATTCCTCATAATTTACTCTGGTATAGACTCATAATCGAAGGAATTCATGGAAAGTTATTAAAAGTGTAAAAGTCCATGTATGAAAAATTAGCATCTTGTGTTCAAACAGCAGAGGGACTAACAGATTATTTCAGTTGTTCAGTTGGAACATAACCAGGTTGGTTGTATTTTAAGTCCTTTTTAATTTCTAATTTATCTCAACGAGCTAATAAAAGAAGTAAAGAAATGTGGTTGCCAGGTTATCTTCATTAATGAAACATTTCCAAGTCTTTGTTTATTGCTGTACGCAGATGATATTGTTGAATGTGCAGACACCATAGGGCGACTGCAAAAACTTATTGATACTGTGAAACTATATTCTAACAAATGGGGTTTAAAGTTTAATTTAGACAAGACTAAGGTAATGGTGTTCAGAAATGGCGGAAGACTTAAGTAAAATAAAACCTGGCATTTTGGTGAACATAAATTAGAAGTGGTCCCGCATTATAAGCGTCTGGGTGTTATGTTCTCCTCACGTCTTGTATGGCCTCCTGTATTGCGTACATTAGCCTCCCAAGGTCAAAAAGCAGTAACCCTTATTAAACAGGTTTCAATTGCAAGAAAATGTAAAGGTTTGCCTCTACCCATTGCGATGGAATTTTTTGACAAAATAGTAGCTCCAGTAATAACATATAAGGTCTGGGGTTACATATATTATAAACGTATTGAAACAGTTAAGATAAGTTTTTGTTAATACATGCTAGGGGTATCATCACACGTACTTGGGGAGTGTGGTAGGCAGCCACTCTGTGTCATATATTTTAAAGGATATATAAAATACTGGCTAAAAATCTTTCGAATGCCTGAGTGCCAAATGCTTGTTATAAAATGCTCAAACAGCTTGATGAGAATGGCCGTGCTACATGGGTAACACACATCAGAAAGCTACTAGAACGCTATGGTTTTAATCAAGTTTGGTTGTCTCAGGGGGTTGGTTCTGCGGACATTTTCCTTAAAAGTTTTATACAAAGAGTTACAGACTGTAATTTCCAATATTGGTGTAACGATATGATAGAAAGTGATAAATTACGAAAATATCGACAATTCAAATCTTTACTTGAACCAGAGAAATATCTGTCATGTTTAACAATTAGAAAATATATCAGATCACTGTTTAAAATCGAAACAGAGAGACATGAAAGACTTGATGTAAATAATAAATTATGCAATTTTGTAACCTCCAGTCAATAGAGGGCGAATATCATTTTGTGTTGGTTTGCCCATGTTTCTATGATTTAAGACAAAACTTGCCTAAAATACTACATCAATTATCCTTCAAGAGAGAAATTTGATAAGATGTTGATTTGACAGAATCCTTCCATTATATGGCAGTTAGCTATCTATGTATTCCGGGCATTCAAAAGAAGACATACTATTTTGAAATAAATTTGTGTTTGAAATGTAGAAAAAATGTTCCATTACAATCGAGAAATATAATGGAGAATGTGTCACTCAAACATAATTTGCTGTATCTATATATTGTACCATAGGCCTGGGACCTGATAGTACCGAAATAAAACTTTCTTACTTACTTACTCACTTACTTACTTGCTTACTTACTTACTTACTTACTTGCTTACTTACTTACTTACTTACTTATTTACTTACTTACTTACTTACATACTTACCACTGCATCACATAGCTAACAGCAGCGAAATTATTCAGATAACATCCCAACTTCAGAGGACAATTGCTTTACTTTTAATGACCAAGTGTCAACTACAGTACAGCTCTCGCATCATTGACCAACCAGACTCGCACAGTTTACGCATGCATGAACACGGCATGCCTTTTAATGCTCATTTTCTCTCGCTTGCTATGAAATGCGTTGAACCTTTTGCACGATGATGAATGCCTGTCTGGCGAGGTTAAATCAACTTTTCAAACCGTATGCACAATGCTTGCATTGCCAATCGGTCATTCTTTTTATGAGGAGAACCTGTACAACACGTGGTTGCTTAGAACCAATTACAATTGACATGTTGGCCTGAACCTACTAAAAGCATCATGGAGGAACACAACGGAACCAGCAGTGTCACGGCCACAACCCACAATGGTTTCTATTCCTCCCCAGCTCAAGTGAGGCCTCGTCTACTCGTTTTATGTGCGATATGGACACCAAACAAGCAACCGAATCTTGTAAAAGTTTTAGTGTGTCACGAGTTGTTTGCTCCTCATAAAAACTCATTAGAACATCTATCAATTTCAGATGCTGATCTGTTGCTTTCAGTGGCGCCTGTCAACAAGTCGTTACACTGTTACGAATTCTTCCCTTACACTGTTACGAATTCTTCCTTGGGCGGTAAACAAGACGACATGCCATAAATCTTGGAAATCTTTTGCCGGGAAATAAACTGATGACACTCACACTTTTTCCGCATATGCAAGACATGTACACTTCGGTATATGTAAATTTATACACATTAAAGAATGGAACTTAAGATGTGTTAGTTGTTTTTCTAGTTCTCAGAGGGACAAATTTCGTTGTATGCCTTTTCAGGAGCCTTGAAGGTCAACCCACTTTGTCAAATGCGAAAGGTGACTGGAAATTTAAAACACGTGGCATGTCGCAGGATGTGGTCACCACTTGCACGACGCCTGCTTGCAATTCGCCCGATGCTCGTCGGTTGGCATGCAGCCAGACACATTGCTACCCAAATTCGAAGAAGGACAGGCATGCATTCTCATGGTGCGAGCATCTTATTTGAGAATGCTACACAAGGCTAGCTCTTTTTCTGTTAGCGCGCCAGCATGCTCGACGGACTAGTAATTTGGTCCATTTGGCGTAGCTGTACAGCAGGAGACAATCATTTTGGAAGATCATAACATACTCTAGCCATTAGTGGAAGTTTCAGCAACCGTGCTTTGGAAGAAAGTGACTTTTGAAGGTCCAGGTTGTGTGTTTTTTTCAACATTGCTACCAGACGGTCCAGCAAGTATGTAAACAAACTGTGTGTGTGTGAAAAGTGTGAGTAGCTATGATCACGGTGTGGTGGCCTGTGGATTTTTCATTCCTGTTTGCAGCTGGATTATCGAGATCTCCCTCTGTGAATGAAGCAAACCTGATAGGTATATTGGGAGCATCATCAGGCACACTTGCATTAGAATTATTTGCGCTGCACCATTTTCATCATCTGTTGCAATAAGCCTAGCTGGGCCATCATTAACCTGTTTGTCGAGTTCATATTGGAAAGCTATAACATTACTGCCTTTGTTTGAGTCTAATAAAGGTATTTGTTGATACCAAATTAATGGGTTTTGAAAAATATCATACTGCCATGTTTAAATAAAACACCATAGCATAGGGCTTTATAAATATTATAGCCCAAGGGTCCCATGAGGAATCCAATTGCCTCATAGGCTGGTGCACCACTTGCTGCCGTATTAAAAATTGATATACAAACCCGCTTAGTGGATGGCAAGCCTCCACTTTTGTTGTTGTTTTAATTTAGCAAAGAAATATATTTCAGTGGCACAAACATTCAGACAATTGTTTTCAATGACAAAGAGTGGCTCTACAGTGCGTTCTACTATTTGAATTCCAACTCCTATTAGCTACTCCTTGATTACAGTGGTAACAATGTGCCCTACAATGCACTGCTATTCAAGCTTCCTAATGGTTACTCCTTAGTTACGAGATAAATTCATGATACAAATATATACACAAAGTTAAGCAATATATACATTAGTTAAGCAAAGATTCAGAAGTCATTTAACGGGAAGCTTTAATGTGCACACAGTTAAGTGGAGTAAACATTAGTTATGCAAATAGTCCGACGTTTTTTTCAATGGGAAGTCAAGGCTGCTCTCACAAATTCCTATCTCCCATTACAAAGTTTCTGTAGACCAGGAAAACACAAACGCTTCCCATATCCTTCGCTTCTGTGAACCCAATCCCAAGGTTGGGAAGGTTAGGTGATTCGATGTTTTCCAAGCAGTAGCGTTCATTTGCCCTTTGTTGTATCTTTGCACCGGTACTTAGTTTTGTGATCTTGAACAGGCAGCAGAGTGTGTGCAGGTTCATATGCAGCTCAACAACATGCTGATTGAATTCCTTTCTGGTTGCCCTAATGACGCAGGCAACGTATTTACAAGGTAAACAATACCAGCACAGTAACAGGCACAACTGTGAGAGCAACAAACGTTGCGAGTGAACCTGTACTTGTTCTTGATGTGCGTCCAGGGCCATCAGAACCGCCAGGAATGTTTGGCCTTCCTGCAAAGAGATCCAAAATTAAACCTAAGTCATTAATCATCATTTTACTTATGCTTGCCACATTCCTCATTACAAAGCTGAACTTTCTCCCATAGCCCCACAATTCCACCAACAGTTTAGAACAAGAACTACCAGCATTCTTAGTTTCCCACATTAACTAATCAATATGCGACGTTTTGTTGCTTCTCATTAGACCCTGGAGATGTGGCTAAGTCCATGGTACACTGACTCTGGAAGCTGGAACGTTGATGGTGCAGTGTTGTGTTTATATATTTATGGCGTTTATGTTTAATGTTGAATTGTTTCCACAATTTCCATTGTTTACTCAGCATCAGGAACGGCAGCTTACCTAGACTGGACAGGAAGGCACTCCTACTTCCCGTCACCCACCTAGAGGGTAATTTGAGATGCTGCCCTGTGATGCACTTTGCAGAGTAAGGGAGTTCAGTACGTGAGGTTTTACCTTGCCCACTCTTGGTAGCTCGGGGAAAGAGCTGGTACACTTTGGAGAACTTTCAGAAAATATTATTCGCGACCATACCTGGACTTCTGCATAAGTATTATCAATCTTCATTCTGCATTTTTGTTGGTCTTGGATAAAGATTTTACTCAACACAACAAAGTATCTTATCGCAAACATACCTGGACTTCTGCATAAGTATTATCAATCTTCATTCTGCATTTTTGTTGGTCTTGGACAAAGATTTTACTGAACAGAACAAACGATCTTCCCAATGACATTTTTTGTCGTTAAAATTTGAAAGAAGAGCATAAACTGGGTTTTGTGTAACAACCATCAAGTCGATTTAAACTACACATAACGTCCGTGGTACCTCTCTCGAGTCATGACATGTTTTCCCTTGATAGCGCATTTTGTATTCCTTGACTGATACATAAATATACCATAGAGTTGTTGG
>OZ026625.1:3218102-3282602 GCA_964020975.1 Hermodice carunculata | reverse complement strand
TGTGTGTATACATATATTGATAATCCTGCAATAAAATGTTTTCCTTCGATGATGTCACATAAGACCACTTATGTAATATCATCGAAATATATACATATACATATAATGCCCTAATGATTTATGTGTTGCAGTGCAATATAATATTTTGAAAGATTCAGTTAAAGCAGAGTACATCTGTGAACAGCTGAATATTTTCGCCAACAAAAGGCCATAATGGGTCAGATTGATACGCACTTTTGCTGATATACTAATGATTCTATTACGTAAAACACTCACTTGTTGAAACCGACTGCGTAACCACTTTACTGTGCATCTGACCACTGATGTTGAAGATTTTCAAAGTGTACTCGGTGCCTGGTACCAAGCCGTTGAATGTGTATGTTAGTCTATCCCCTGCCAGAGTCTGCACTGCTATGTCATTCCGATCATCTGAAATGCAAAGCTGGGTCGACTCGTATGTTCCCATTGCTGGCCCCCTCCATTCTGCTGTGATGGACGTAACTGTAATATTCATGGCTGTAAAAGATTCTGGTTTTTCTGGCCCTGAAGAACACAGACATTACAATCTATGTGAAGCATTGCATACATTTAGCGACGACAATCAATCCACAGGCATTGTAGTTCCTTTTAAAGGACTACTTCATGACCAACTTTGGGTAGTAAGCTATAAATATGTTCCAGTGGTCACCGTTCATCACTGCTGAATAGGCACTTGTTCCTGCAGATAATATGAGACATAATTAACGAGTTGCAAATGTGGATTTGTGTACTTATTTGAAATATATTCTTTAATTTAAGCTCACCACCGACTGCTACAACCTATATCAGTTCTGAAATCTTTTCCAATGTAATTTTAATTGATATTTCATTTCATTTTTGCTTGGTTTTTTATTTCTCTTTTGCCAATCAGATTTCACCCTGAAATGCTGTTGTGCATTGTATTCCTCAAAATGTTTCCGGCATGTGGCTTGGCTGATATGGTCGCTACTCAGGTTTTCTCCTGCAACCAAGTCCAGAAGGCGATGTCTAGTTCCTTTTTCCTGTGAAGAGCTGAAACTAGTATAAGATATGTATATGTATATATATATATATATATATATATATATATATATATATATCATGCACACATGATTTATGTGTCGCAGTGTAATATAATAACATTTTGAAGGATTCAGCTAAAGCAAAGTACATTTGTGAACTGCAAAATATTGTTTGCCAACAAAAGGCCATAATGGGTCAGATTGATACACACTTTTGCTTGTATAGTAATAATTCTATTACGTAAATCACTCACTGGTTGAAACCGTCTGCGTAACCACTTCACTGTGCCTCTGACCACTTATGTTGAAGATCTTCAAAGTGTAGGTGGTGCCTGGTACCAGGTTTTGAAATGTGCATGTAAGTCTATCCTCTGGCAGAGTCTGCTCTGCTATATCATTCTGATCATCTGAAATGCAAAGCTTGGTCGACTCGTATGTTCCAATTGCTTGCCTCCTCCATTCTGCTGTGATGGACGTTTCTGTAATATCTTTGGCTCTAAAAGATTCTGGCTTTCCTGGCACTGAATAACACAGATATTATAAACTGTCTGAGGCATTGTATACATTTAGCAACAGCATTCAATCTGCAGGCATTTTAGTTCCTTTAAATGACTACTTCATGAAAAACCTTTTGTGTAATAAGCTCTAAATATGCCCCATTGGTCAGCGTTCAACGCTGTTTATTAGGCACTTGTTCCTGCAGATAATATGAGACATAATTAGCGAGTCGCAAATGTGAATTTGTGTACTTATATGAAATATATTCTTTAATTTAAGCTCATCACCGAGTGCTACAGCCTACATCAGTTCTGAAATCTTTTCCAATGTAATTTTAAATGATTTTTCATTTCATTTTGGCTTGGTTATCATTTCTCTTATGCCAATCAGATTTCACCCTAAATGCTGATGTGCATTCTGTCCTCAAAAGGTTTCCCGCATGTGGCTTGGCTGATATGGTAGCTACCTAGGTTTTTTCCTGCAACCACGTCCACCTCTGTCTGATAAAAAGGACTGAAGACTCAAGTACGTTTATCATTTTCAGTATATTAAATTTGAGGAGGAGATGATATATGTCCTTGGTGTATGCTGCATACTGGCTAATTATTTTGATATACATCAACTTTCACTCTTCAAATAAAGGACTGCGAATAGGAAAGGAGTATGTTCATCTATCCTATAACATCTTTTTGGTAATTGCTGCAAAACATAGTTCCAGAGTCACAAACAATTGTAAAAGTACCTTCTGTCTCTTATTTGTTTCTTTCAACAGTCCTAACATGATTATCTATTTTAATTTTTTTTTCATGCCCACGATGACCACGTTATAAACAAAATCGCAAGTCACACAGATTTTTTCCTGGAAGAGATTGAGTATTATGTAAGGTTTGTTGATAGTTTTCCCCCTGAATATTTAATGTTGATATGAGCATGCATCCTGGCACTTTAACACACAATGATTTTCTTACTGTTTGACACATTGGGTTGTTTGACGATTGCATAAGCACGTGCTTAACATCCTTCACATCTATAGTAAACACTTCAACTATATCGTTGGCAATTCTTCTTTTTTCCTCCTTGTGAATTTGATAGCTGTTCCAAATGTTTGTAATTGGCATAATGACAACCCTCTTTGATGATTTTTCATCCCAATGCACATAAAGTGTTTCAAGAAAAATTCTCACAATCACATCATGTTGAATGATGCAACTGAACTAGGAGATTAAGTGCCTGCATTTAGTCACAGTAACAGCTTCTCTTGTGTGTAGACTGATAGTTCTGCCTTGGAAAAAGCCAATTACCTCAAGAGCTACCAATGTGGTCTACCACCACAGATTTTCATATTTATGTGTCAATATCATGGTCGAAAATAAGTACAAGTCAAAAACCGTCCAAACCTGGACATGTAAATCAAAATGAACATTACCAGACATAACAGAAAGACTTAAATAATCATTCAACACATTATTTATTGAACATCTAAAGAGGAGAAGAGCACATTAAAATGTTCCTGTATGTTCTTCAATCTTTCCGAAAACAAAAATGAACAATTATTTATTGGCGAAAAAATGGAAACCTGCTATGTCTCGGAACTTCTCAGGATTTTCATTCAGTGTTGGAAGTCAGTAAATGTGTGGTAAATAGGCATACACATCATAAACTTATATGTCAACTTGGAGGTTCCACTTTTAGACAGACAGGTCAATACAATGGATACCAATTGTGCACCTCTTTTGGCCAATGGATACCTATTTTCCTATGAATATACGTTTCTTTTACAGGCATCCAAAGAGTGATTTTTTTTTAAATTGACATTTAACTATATCAAGCATCAAAGATAAACACTAACGAAAGTATATTTCACAAATATGCCCTGATGATTTGGAATAAAAAGAAATCACAGAAAATGAGAAAGAAGTTTTATTTTTAGACACAATGTTACATAGTGATACAAGTGAATTGAAGTTTCAACCATATGACAAATGTGACGATTTCGAATTTTTTTATAGTAAATAACCTTCATATCGATAATAACATATTTGTCAAGCCAGCTTGTCGGGTCTTTGAGTCAAAGTTAGTTGCCTTTGCTAGAGTATGCACTTCTTTTGACATCTTTCACTTCCATCATTTACTAGTATTTCAAAACCTTGTGAATCAGGGATATTCAAAAAATATAATTAAAACAATTGTGTCTGAAGTTTCTAGATAAACAAGAAAATTTGTTATATACAGCCAATGGATTTCAAATGTTCTATTAATGATGTAACAAATATGTGCCTAACAATGTTTTGAGGCACGGTATTTCATAAAGTTGAGAGTTGTGGGCATGAAAATGATTTAAACTACTACCAAAGTCAGGAGAAAGATTTTGTTCCTTGATACTGCATTTAGTTTACCTTGAACGATATATGCAAAGCTAGGTATGTCTATCTTGAACGGCTGGATTTTGACCTGGCTTATTTGATGACAGCAGAGTTTTGATGATGGGTATGAATAGCCGAATGCCGGATTTACAGTATGATGTCAATTCGAAATATAATTAAGATGAAGAAAATACCAATCCACGTTGAATACGTCTTTCCCTACAAAATTGTTCAATTCAATAAATACTAGAATAGAGCGAATGCAATATTTCAGTGAAACAAATGCAGTCCACAATGAACAAACACCTCCCTTAAAACAATTTTAAATTGAATTGATACAAGTACAGGTTTCACCCTAGATTTTATCTGATATATTTGAGTCTACTTACTTTCGTGATTGTCTCAGCAAGAAACTAAGTACACTGCCCAGGAAAATCCACTTTTTGTTGCTATTAAGCAAAATCTGAGAGTCTGCAATATACTTGTAATTAAGGGTCAATGGTGCCTAAGGAAAGACACTAAATTTGTAGCCTGATAAATACAAGCACCATGCCAAGACTCGGGATACCATTTAAGTGGGTTCATGTGGAAGTCAAAGTTATAACAAAAAAGTTTCCGTACCTTTTTCCTTGTACACAAATCTCAACGTACAAGATATTTATGTGTATGAGTTATGCATTTAGTGCAGCAATAAGCAACAAAGGATTTCAGCAATCCTGCTTATGCATTCTGGAGACACTGTCCAAAATTTGCAAAGCATAGAGAAGCAGACAAGGTAGAGAATGGACGATACATAGAAGACAAGAGTCATACAGACGATGGATGACCACCCATTTCATCAGCTCGGCTTGCTGACGCGTTATTTCAACTAAAATACTATAACTATCTCCTGTGAGTTCCATACTAAGTGAATATTACTGTTAAATGTCGGATTAAAGAGTACGTAATAATCAGGCACTTCCGATTCTACCTGTTACAACAACAAAAACAAACAACGTAGAAAAATCTGAATATCATAGCTTCTACAGACGTACAGAATGTCCGAATACTTTCTTTTTCATGTTCCTACAACGCGTTTTAATGTGCATTGAAAAATTAGAACTGAAAGAGAAAAATACTACAATAAAGAAGGCTTCTAACCATACTGAAATCTTTGCAGCCTAGAATTGCACATAAACAGCACGTGTTTAGCATCACATGACCATGAGTGCTGTGATGGTCAAAATGACTTTCGATTGCTTGGAATTATAACCTTGATTCTTTGTTCTTGGTCAAACTATTTTTCCCCGTTCGCAGAAGTCTGCTCAGTTTAAATTGAATATACAGGCTATGGCAAAAGATGCATGTGTAAGAGTTCCATATTATTAGATTTCTATACCTGCAAAGGCGTATGTTTAATGGTATTTGTGTGTTTCGTATGATTCAATATATAATTATATCTATGCACTGAATTGTACAAGTAAGCCCTTATGTGAGGATCACCAAAATATTCTTTGGCATAAAGAAGTATTTGTATGAAATATTTACCTGCCTTTGGCAACTGTGTTCTCGTTTTCAAATTCGGTCTTTCTGGGGAGTTTCAGAAGGCATAAGTTATAAAAGCTCTGCTGATCGTTTGAATAGTTTATTTGGGGGGGGGGGGGGGAGGGTCTGAACATGAACATCTAATCATGCACACATACTTGCTTTTTTGAGTGATATAAAAGGTCTATGGACCACTTTGGTGAAATTATAAGGCACGTTGTCAAATTATATTGTATATTAATTATAATCTGAGCAATCAGAGAGAGAAACACACACACACAGACATACTGACAGACAGACAGACAGGGAGACCAGGGTTCTTTGTTAGAGATTGGCAGTTTGGGCCCTTCCTTAGCTTACACTTGTATATTTTGTAGTGCTCCATACAGTCAGCAATGTCGCGTTACATGCACCAACATCAGTATAACATCATTGTGTCAAAATGACTGCTAAATTCAGTCTGAGTTGTAAATCGTACAAATCTTAACAGGTCCATCAACATGAACATCATCGCAAATAAAAGACCATAATATGTATCAAGCAGTACATTATATACAGAATATCTGAAGATGATAAGATGTCACGTTGACAACATAAACAAAAACTGTCATAAAAATGGAAGCGAAAACACCGTTTAACAATACCAAAGGACCTGCACTAAAAATCTAAGCAAGCAAGAACCAGTCATGATCAAAACTCGTCAACCGTTAAACAAGCAAAGTCAAAATACAAAGTCCAAAGTTGGCATATGAACTAGGTAGTAGGCTTGGGTTTAGTAAGCAAATGTAATGTAGCCACAATCCACCATGAATTAGTATATACGTAGTTTGCCAGGAACAGGACAAATTGTACTGCATGTTCACAGTATATAACACAATAATTACAGGGCTTTTTTTTTTTTTTTTTTGAAGTTTTTGTTAATTTTTTTCTGTAAATTTTCTTCTCTTGATCAGCAGGTAATGCACGTTTTGGCTACTGGCGTGCTTTTTTTTTATTATTTGCCTCATCTCTCACGTGCGCATATATTTGTGGGGTTTTTTTTTTTTTTTTTGTTTTTTTTGTTTGTTTGGTTTTTTTTTTTTAAGGTCACTTAGGAATACATTGAGACAATGCGTTTTCAAACATACTATATGTACAGTTTGAAAGGCAAAAAATGTAGTATAGTTCATTGTGTAAATATCGCTAAGTGTATAAGGGAACTACAAAAGAAAAATCTAACTCCGATCAGTTTCAAACACAATGTGTCCAAAATATCGTATTGAGGTTGGCTTACATGTCTGTTTTCACCATATCCCAAAGCAGATTTTAGCCAATAAAATAGTATTTAGATAGTACCAAACAGAAACAAACACACACACACACACAGATGATTCAAGAGCGTTTTCATTTTAATTTTATTTCATCGGGGGAGGGGGGTGCACCATAGGCTCCCCTCTACAACAGAGGGATCCGTTTCGGGAATCCGAGTTCCGTCTTATTGATTTATTTATAACTTCCATTTCCATATTCTGCATGCGGCCCTGTACATGGTAATATGCCCAATCTCGTCCTGGGCCTGTGTATAGCACCAATGAAAAAAAAAAAAATTGTAATGATCCAGTAGCATGGATAAAATATGTTCAGGCTACAAATGTTGTACTGCACACAGCAAAGCCTTGCAATCATGCTTTAAGAAAGCAGAGTTCTTAATGTGCTTAATGTAGGAAAACAGCAGCGCTCGTAATTAAAACAGTCATCAACATTATAGCAAAACGAGAATTAGACTGTGTAGTGAGAGAGTACTTGCCAAATGGAAATCTACATAATATGCGTTATATTTCATTGTTTTTTGAGAAGCTAGCATCCCTGAAAATGAGTTAATATTTTCTTCTAACGATGAATAATTGATGATTTGAAAAAGCATAATCAACTATTGCTGTACTCGTCAAGTAAGCATGCACAAAAAAAAAAAAAAATGCTCACTTGTCTCAACTGTTTGTGTAATGGCTCGACTCTTCATGTGACCGCTGATGCTGTGGACTGTTAAAGTGTATTTTCTGGCTGGCACTAGGTCGGAAAATGTGAATTTCTGACAATCCTTTAGCACGATATCCTTTTTGGGGTCAGTTCCTTTACGCGAAACGAGTAGTTCAATTGCATCATACCCCGCCAGTGTTGGTGTCACCCACGTCAGAGCGATGGAGGTGTCTTTGATATGGTACTTCAAATCACCTGGTGGATTGGGGCCTGAAACACACAGACTTAACAATTATATTAGGCAGTGAGTGCACTCAACAACTGCGCTCAGACAGTTCAGAAAGCCGTTACCAACATTCATGCACTCCAAGCCAACAATGACAGCAAATTTTATGTACATCAAAAGGCAGATTCAATAATGACCAAAAGATAATTTTTTAGCTTTCAATGTCAATGTCAACAAACAATTTCACTCCTGACATGAAACAGGCAGAAACTGAAAACGGCAACTGATCAATTTAAAGTGGTTCCCTTAGCTTTTGAAGTATTCTTCCTTAGCTACAAAATTTAGTTTTTTGGAAAACTGATAAAAACAATAGGACCTTGACAGTCCTTTGCTTATCTGACATGCACAAATACCCTTGTGATTCTTTTTGCCCCAAAAAGAACAAAGAAATTCAGAAAAAATGTTAAAATCAATGGAGTGTGTCCCTTTGAAAAAGCTGCTAAAGACCTATCCAAGGTGCACATCCACCAAGTGTGAAGTCAATGTGACTGACGGTTTCGCGAAAGAAGTCAAAACTGTGAATTGGTATTAGACTGTACATTACTCTACTAATCAGATATGGGACCCACACCTCACTAGCATGTGTAACTATTGGCACTATGAAACTTGAATGTCTGGGTAGAGGTATTTTGGGTAATCTCATTTTCACTTTGTTTAAGAAGAAGGTGTATTCCCGGAGTTTAAGACCTCCTTTATTGAAGATAATATATATTTTTTTTAAATTTACAGTTAATTTCCACTTTTTACAATATTCTTCCAATTTATTCAAGGAGTTTTGTAGGCCACAAGCACGTTCCGACAGAAGAACGAGGTCGTCTCAAAATAGTAGGCGGTCGCTGCTTTGTGTGCTTATGTGAAGAGGATTACAGGCTTCATCAAAAATACTTGGAAGGTCACTTAGAAATACATTGAATTGCCCAGGGCTTAATACACAGTCCTGCTTGACGCCGATGTTTGCAGTGAACTTGGCCGAGTGTTCACACTCTGATTTAATACAATACGACTCATTAGAGTACATATTTTGAAGTAGACCAAGAAAATGACCTCTAATTCCATTGCCTGTTAATTATAAATAATAAGCTTAGCTGCCTGACAAGTCAGCTTAGCTAAAAATTGCTGCGCCGCCGGGTCAACAATAAGGAAATACGGCCTTCAAGGAATGTTTCTGTGTGGTATCAGAGCAACTGGTTGAGCAATTTCGGAGATTTTTTAAGACTTGCCCAAAAAATAAGTAAAGAAATTCACAAAAAATATAATTATTATTGGAGGGTGCCCTCTTGAAAAAAAAAAGAGACCAGCCCAAGGTACATTGCTACCATTTTTGAAGTCCATTGTGTTAACAGTTTTGGAGAATAAGTCAAAATTGTAAATTAGCATAGGGATGCCCATTGACGTTCACTGTAATTACATGTAATAGGAAAGGTGCACTAACCAATAAGTACCCGAATTGAAAAAAAAAATCATTAAAAAAAAGAAATCCATAGCAGTACTTCGTGTTAAACAGGTTTGTTTGACACTTTCCCAATGACCATATCCACCAAGTTTCAGCTTAATCTGAGTAACAGTTCAGGAAGAGAACTCAAAAGCAGCAAAAAAAAAAAAAAAAAAAAAAACTAAAAAAGCATAAAAATTTGCAGCACCACCTGGTTAACAAGTGACAAACTAAGGGTCCCTTTGAGGGTTTCTGTGTGATATTAAAGCAATTGGGTCAGCGGTTTTGGAGTATATTTTTTTTAAGATTTACCCAAATAATATAAAAAATAAAATCATAAAAAAACACTCAAAGCAATGGAGCCTGACCATTTGAACAAACCTGGTAGAAACCCACCCAAGGTACCTTGCCACCACGTTTGTATTGAATCTGACAGGCGTTTCCGGAGAGGAAGTCAAAAACGTAATTCTAAACGGATAGACAGACAAACGGACGAGAAACGATAGACGACTCGGCATCCAAAGAGCTCAGCCTGACAAGTAAGTCAGGTGAGCTAAAAATCGTTAAAAATCAGGAATCCGCAGCATTGCCTCTGAGTGCATAACTTTGCTTGACTTTTCCAAAAGGAACATATCCACCAGATTCAGCTTAATCTGAGTGACGGTTCTGGAGTGGAAGTCCAAAATAGCAAACACACACAAAACTCATAAAATATTATAAAAAAATTGCAGTGCCACCTGGTGAGCAAATTCAAAACTAAGAATTCCTAGGAGCGCTCCTGTCTGATATCAAAGAAATCGGGTGAGCAGTTTCAGACCAGTTTCTTTTTCAAGATTTGCCCCCCCCCCCAAAAAAAAATAATAATATTATTAATAATATTAATAATGTTAATAATAATAATAATAATAATAATAATAATAATAATAATAATGATAATAATAATAATAATAATAATAATAATAATAATAATAATAATAATAATAATAATAATAATAATAATAATAATAATAATAAAAATAATGATTTCAAAAATCTAAAATTCACTGGGGCGTGACAACTTGAACAAATCTGCTAGAGACCAGTTCTGGAGAAGTCCAAAATAGCCAGAGCACAGATAGTCTCAAAAAAAGAGAATTAAAAAATTAAAAAAAAAAAAAAATGCAGTGACACTGCCTCAACAAATTCAGAACTTCAAGTCCCTAAGAGCATTCCTGTGTGATATCAAAGCAATTGGATTAGTGGTTTTAGAGCAGAAGATTTTTTTAAGATTTGGCCCCCCAAAAAGAAAAAAAAATCCTAAAAAAATGCAAAATTCAAGGGCGCGTGACTCCTTGAGCAAATCGGCTAGAAACTCACCCAAAGTACATTGCCGCCAAGTTTCATGTCAATCTGACTGATGGTTTCGCAGAAGCAATCAACCATGTGAATTAGCATTAGAATGCCCATTGCCTTACATCATAATCAATAGGAAAGGTGCATTAACTGGCAAGTACCCGAATTGAAACACTTGATAAAGGAATCCGTAGCATTGCCTCTTCAGGAACAACTTTGTTTGACCCTCCCACAAAGAACATATCCACCAAGTCTTAGCTTGATCTGAGTGACATTTCTGGAGAAGAAGTCGAAAATAGCCATAGCACATAAAAACTAATAAAAAAAAGAAACAAATCTTAGCACCACTTGGTGTACAGATTCAGAACTAGGAGTCCCTAGGAGTTTTCCTGTGTGATATCAAAGTAATTGTGTTAGCAGTTTTAGAGAAGATCTTTTGCAATAAAAAGGAACAAAAAAATCATTAAAAAATTAAAATTACTGGATCATGACCCAATTAAGTACACTTGGTAGAAACACATCTACGGTACATTGCCACCAACTTTGAAGTGAATTTGGTCGATGGTTTTGGAGAAGTAGACTGTTGACTAAAGACGATGGACGATGACGGTCAAAGGATCATAAGATCAGCTCAGCTACTGACAAGTTAGCTAGACTGAAAAATCCAAAATTTATGCCAAAGGTCTCTCTCTCTCTCTCTCTCTCTCTGTCTCTCTCTCTCTGTCTCTCTCTCTGTCTCTCTCTCTCTGTCTCTCTCTCTCTCTCTCTCTCTCTCTCTTTCTCTCTCTCTCTCTCTATATATATATATATAAAAACATACATATATATATATATATATATATATATATATATATATATATATATATATATATATATATATATATATATATATATATATACATACTTGTATATACATACATAAAGGTCAACGGGGGTTCTCTCTGCAGACTGGGCACTTGGTCATCTGCTTACTGTGCAACTTGCAGAGTTGTTTAACTCTGATAAATTCATACCAACTGAGTGTGTATCAACCAGTCACTCCTACAGATTTGTTCATGTTATCACAGCTATATATTTATATGTAATTTCAAAGTGTTCTGAAAAAAGAATAAGCTTTGTAATTTTTATTTCAAAAGGCAGGAATATACAACTTATCTATGTGTATTTGTTTACACACGTTGCCACACATTCACATTCACGTGCCAGTGCAACCAATAGCACCTGGCCGTAGAAATGGAGCTCCTCACACGGGTTACTCTAGAGATAAACATATGACACCTGTTACGACCAGTATCTTGCAATTCCTTGCTTTGACTGAGCAAATTTGGATGTGTTTGTCAAATACTTTTACTCAAAAATAGGTTCAAATGTAAGTATAAGAAATGATTATCGTTCGCTGTGGTTTCTTGTGGCCGGATGCACTGAGGCTGATATCAGGCATGGCACACACCAGCCTCAATGCCCCCACAACACCAATCCATTGATGTTGATTTCGTAATGACTTCTGCATTCAGGGCCGACAAATATCTTCCCCATGTCAATAGATAACTCCCTGAGTATGCCATCAAGCACGATTTGTTTCACCTCCGTCTCTTGCTCTGTCTTCCCTTTCCATCGTTCTTCTTTTGTATACATATATATATCATGTGGAAATATGGCGTGTGTCTTTCTTCGAAATTCACTGGTAATCACCTAGTGTTCGTAATATTCAGCCAAAAGGAGGTCTAGCAAATGCTTTTGATAAAGCGATTACTAGTCCAGCTCCTCTACAATAATTAACACACTTATGTCTTTCAGTTTTTTAAAGCTTACAATACTTTTCTGCTATCGATCAGTAATTATAACGTGAGCAAATATAAGGAACCAATCAGATGGCTAAAACTGTATCATACCACATTGCAGGTTGACTGAATCAATCACAGCTGTTGGATTCAGCTATTTTTGCACTGTTAATGATGACTTCCTGTGTAAGAATATACCCAAAGGATGATTTAAAAATAAGATTCATTTCTAAATGATTTATATATTGTAAATTACTAAAATCTTTAAAAATCGAGCAATCTAAAATTGCATGAGCGTCAGATGGGTTGTATGACATGTCTGCCCAGAAGATGGCGCAACGCTCAGCTGTTATACATGTGTATATATATATATATATATATATATATATATATATATATAATCTCGTGTAACTAACATATGAAAAATATAATGAACTTACAGTACAAATTTGGACTTTTTTTAAGGATTTCCGCAGCACCAGTTTCTCCTTCATGGTCCTTTAAGATTATAAAGAATGTCCTTATTTGACTTGCTGATCGTTTCTCTATTATATCTAGCAAGGTAACTGCTTTCATCGACCTTTCTTCAACTGCCTGTAAATACACAAATTGCATTTCTATGACTCAAAGTTAGTTTCTTTGCACCAGTCAAAAATGTGAAAGTGTCAGTGACACATACAGATCTCTTATTCTTTGTGCAGGCACCAATTTTGATGGTCAATTTTTGTTCGTTTTGCAAGTACTTCCTGTGATACTTAGATAAAGCTGATCTTTTTTCATACCTCATGTAACTATAGTGTGTCCAACAATTCCGAGAGACACCTATAAATGCCTGTAATTTCCCCAAAACAATAACTCACTCATTGTGACGCCAGGTCTTATATACTATCCCATTACCCCAACTGTTGGCATACATTTGGGGTCCTCGTCTATCCAAGTGAAGTCAGTTTGCCGTGAAACGTACATTGAAGCGGCGTTGTGACTGCCATTTGAATACCGCGGTCGCATTCCTGACAAGCTGGATCTGTAAGTGACCCGGATGTTGAGAGGGAGCCTGCATTGTTTGCAAAGGCTCTTGGGAACAGGTCATTAAAAAAAATTTTGACGCAATAAAATCAACTGATTAAGCTTGTTTGTTTGTTTATTTTTTTCTCATCATTGACTGCCATGTTTATTATAATATCGAATGTAACATATAGGCCCTATGTATATATGATGACGTAAATTGATATCTCTGCGGCTCGTGCAAGTCGTGCGAGTTGCAGCTGGCGAGCGTTTCGTGGCTTGCGCGAATAGTCGTTGCAGTGAAGCACGCAAGGTGTCACTAGTCAGTAAGAAGCATTTGAGTGCGATTAAGTAGTATTTACAGAAGGAAAAAAGAGAAAATGGAGTGGAAAAATTTGATTTTAAATACGTATGGTTTCGGCAAGCGGGAGGCCGAGCGTGGGAGGCCTCGAATTGCCTTGAGAAATGTCATGGGACGTGTCAGCGGAATGCTGAAAGTTAGCAGAAGTACTGTGTACAGGTATATATTATATATTTATTTATTTAATGCCTTCTCGAATTTAAAAGTCTTCCTCATGCAATTTCTACCTTAGCTCTTGTGTGTTTTCCTCCAGGTTATTTACATTTTTAGGCCCTAGCCTAATTTACTCAAGTTCTCTGTTGTTGATTATCTGTAAACTACAGTGGAATCTCCAATTAAGAACATCTCCATAAAGAGAAAATTTGTTTTTCAGACCACCACTTTAACGACCCGTTTTTTGTTGTTATTGATCCTTCATTAAATTTAATCCCCCATTTAGACCACTTCCCTATTAAGACCACACTTTTCAGTCCCTTAGGTGGTCTTAATGGGGAGATTCCTCTCTATCATCAATATGAATTGTATATTCAAGTTAAATCAGTGTAAAATAATCACTTATTCAACAATAAAAGAAAGACAATGTCATCCCTCACAGTCAACTTGCACGGCCTCTGCTGATCCACTATGACCTTTGACTAGACACACAAGAAGCAGGGAAACATTATTTCCTTTTAACGTCATGGAATTGGTCCCTCGATGAGTTAAATAAGTGTCAGTTCTTCATAGGATTCACCTACTTGTGTTTTCATATAGGCCTAAACGGTATTGAATAATATATGTTAAAGTCTTGAGCTTGATAATGCTCACCTGAAATAAGCAAGTTTAGAGAGGGTGTCATAATTATGTAGTTGTAATGGTGGCATACTGATAAAATAAGAATCTAGGACTTTTCGTCGAAATCAGCATCGTCGGAGGCCAACTTTGCCGAAAGTTAAATCTGGTTGAAAAGTAATCTCGTCACTACACAACTTCGTCGATAGTCATCTTCATCGCAATGTAACATCGGCGAAATCAACTCGGTCGAAAATCAGAATGATCAAAGTGCTGTTTGGTCGAAAAGTAACTTCATTGTGAGGCCATTTCGCTCTAAAATTGGCAGTGAAACGGGTACCAGGTGAATGGGTCCGGTGAATGTTGATGGTGGCCGTATAATGATCATGTGACTGAGCATAACCTGCCAACTTTTTACACTCAAGTTCGGGTTAAAAAATATCTGAACTGCCACCAAATTCAGCCATGCTGACTGGTCAACGGTCGAGAGCAGACTGAAAAACCAAAAAAAAAAAAAAAATCCCCAAAAACAACAGATAATGTATGCAGGCAAACTTTATTCACCGTTTGATATCAACCCATTAAAATTGTAGCCCCGATGGTCGCACACACGACCAATTGTCTTTTCGGTCAAACCGAATGAGCTTTCGTCGAAGTTGATCGCGACAAGATGAACTTTCGCCGAAGTTTATCGCGACCAGTTTGACCAGACGGCCAAATTGATTTCGACATATTGTCATCACGGCCATTCAGACAGTCGACAATTTTAACCTCCGATGAAGTGACTATACGGCGAAGTTGATTTGACGAATTGTCCGAAAACCATATAATATGTGTTTCCAGGCTTAAAATGTATTTTGAGCCTGGAAACACATATTAAATCAGTATGCCCTTCCACATGGGCAAGCATTGTGAACTCAGCTTCACTTTTGACTCATTTTCTAATTTAGGCCCATGTCTAAAGAAAGCACACACTGTCAGCTGGTTGCATGCCGGTGTGAACATAATAAGGAAATGTTTAATTACAAACGAAAGTCCAAAACGACAGGTTAAAGCACCTTAAATTTCATTGATATTTCCTTATGTCATCAATTTATTCATTAATTTGATTCCTTTCATAAACGTCTAATCAGAGTTATCAGGCAAAATGACAATACATTAAGCCTACTGGACAAAAGGAAGGAAGACATCCGAGTAATACAAAAAAGAGGCAGAAAAGCAAAATTGGACAGTTTCTCTATGGAGATTATCCGACGAGCTGTGCATGTAGCAATGAAGAAGAAAAATTATTTATCAGTCAGGAAACTGGTTATAGAGCTGAGGAATAGCTATGGGTTATCATAAGAGAGAGAGAGAGAGAGAGAGAGGAGAGAGAGAGAGAGAGAGAGAGAGAGAGAGAGAGAGAGAGAGAGAGAGAGAGAGAGAGAGAGAGAGAGAGAGAGAGAGAGAAGAGAGAGAGAGAGAGAGAGAGAGAGAGAGAGAGAGAGAGAGAGAGAGAGAGAGAGAGAGAGAGAGAGAGAGAGAATCAGTTGCAGTAGAAAAAAATGAGAGACATAACATCGTGGAAATCAATATTATGTATTTTTCTCAAAATTACTTTTCATGTATTTTAATACTACGTTTTAACCCGAAAAGTAATGTTCGAAAAATATATTGGCTATTTCATACGCGAGTTGTAACAAAACGATTCTCATCATTAATGTTTCTCGTTTTTGTCTGCCATTGTAGATCTTGGAACTCATTTTTGCCCATTATTTTTTTTTAAAGGAAATGAACTTCAGATACGGCAGACGGGGGGCTGATAAGGTTTTGCTGGAAAGCGCAGACATAGTGGCAAAGCGACACACATATCTGTGCAACATAAGACGCGCAAGGGAAGAAGGTATACACTACGTCGCTGAAATATGCTATTCAGTAGATAAATGGGTTATACACATACATATGCCTACATGTATATATATATATAGTATATATATATATATATATATATATATATATATATATATATATATATATATATATATACATATATATATATATATATATATATATAGTATATATATATATATATATATAGTATATATATATATATATATATATATATATATAAAGATTTGTTTCATCGGAAAACGTTGTGCCTATACAAAGGAAAGTTGTTGCCCTGTAAATTCGCATTGAAACTGCAAAATATTCAAGCGAAAAATCTAAAATCAAAGAAACAAAAGTACATTTTTAATTGCAACTTTGGTTCATTTATGGGTCACTGTTGACACTACATCATTGACTGATAACAAAATGGTCACCATGTGGTAGCTGAAAGTGTCATGGCTGACACGAGTATAAACCCCCAAAAAATCTTTGTGATGCACATGTGTGTACATATAATTGGTGGTTGATGACAGATCATGGCCAGTGGCACACCCCCGTATAACAATTTTGAAGATAGATATTTAATATTTAACATTGTTACTTTTCAAGTCCCCCCCCCCTCCAATAGATGTATATGTAAATCCAAATTCTACATTTATTGTGGTTTAGTGGTTGCTCTTACAATACAAACCTGTAAGATTAGAATGACACCTCTCCCTATAATAATCTCGAACAAATTCAACATTTAAACTTCAATGCACCTTATTAGCATAAAGAAAACTTCTGCAAGTTTTCATTTTGGTTTTGAAGATATCAAAGATTTAAAGTTTCAAATGGCCCTGATCTGCATAATTTATTTCAAAACGGACACACTTCTTAATAAAATAAATATGCAACTCATTGGGATTTGAAAGATTAGCTGCTTCATATTTGACATAAGATTGGAGACAGATATATGATATATTTTTTATATTGTGACTAATACTATGGAATAACCAGCAACATATATTAGTGGGCTATTAAAGGGACCAATATTGCAACTTTTCGCACACAATTTGGAATTTGAAGCCTGTAATTTAAGTTGATAAAAATTGTTTAATCAGGTCTCTACAAAATTGTATATATTGATGAGACGTGGATCAATTCTGGACATACGCCACAAAAAGAGTGGCAAACTAAAGATTGACAGTACAGGAGTGGTATACCAAAAGGCAAAGGAGGAAGAATTATCATCCTCGATGCCGGGAGCGAAGACGGGTTTCTTCCTGGTGCTTCCAAGATATTTACATCACAGAAAACGTCAGATTATCATGAGGAAATGTGTGGTCAGTATTTGTTTTTCATAAATGGAAGCTTTGATAGCGAAATTGACCACATGTAATGATGACTTGGAGTTGCAAAGGATATGACCATAGACATATCCTATACATTTTAAATCTATTGGTTGAAATAATACATGGGCAAAATCCTTTTGAATGCGTGTCACTTTTACATTTGAAACTTAGTACAGTGTACATACATTTATATATTTAGGAATAGGGCTGTGATTCCTATAAAGAAATCAGACATGTAGTATTTTTACCACAATTATTTTCCGAGACTAAACCTTTTTTTTGGTCTCCAATGAAGTACACTTTTGAAGCACAAAGTACATAAATTCACAGCATATGCGATCACATACGAGGTGGGGGGGATACATGGCAAACTCACATAATATGTCATTTTAATATTAAGGTGATACATTTTTGGCATGGATGGAAAATATCGTTTACCATTTGGAAGAGCCGCACCTGTTTGTGTTAGATAATGCCAGCTACCATTCGATGCTCACTGAGAACAGTAAAAGCCCCACGTCTTCCTCCATGAAGGAGGATATACGCAAATGGTTGAGCGAAAGGCACATCGCTTTCGAGGAAGACATGCTTAAGGTAATTAGAGTCCTGCACTGGCAAACTAGAAATTTGAAACCCTTAACCGCGCAGCTGGGATAAATTGTAATGCATAGATTGTGATTGTTGATTGCGTAATTTCCAAAATACCATTTCAATTAGTAACAACTTTTTGTATTCTTACTGCATGAAACGGATATAGGGTATTGTAAAATCATTGTTCTTTTGTTGTTATCCAGCACTACTGATAAAACACACAAGATGTACAGTTTAACGTTTATTGACTTGTAAATAAATCTCCGTTACAGGAAAACTGCGTCACACTGTTTCTTTAAATACCGCTATATTTGTAACTTCAATACACAACCCAATAATACTTTTTTTCTTGCAAAGGGGGAATTATTGGAACTCGTGAGACAACACAAACCAGCCAAGGAATATGTCTTAGATAACATGCTTATGAATCACGGCCATGCTGTGATTCGTTTGCCTCCATATCATAGGTACATTCATGTAAAGCGTGCACGATTAGTCCATTTTTGTGTTACATTTATGTTTTCCTTTCGTCTGAAGTTTGAGGGGGCTCTAGGTAGCCAGGTATCCATGCATTCAATATGGCAACCTTTTTAGGTCTTTAGTCACAAGAATCCTTGATTAAAATGCACTATGTGGGTAGTTGACTTTTGGAGGTTACTAGGTGTCCTTTAAAATGCCTTCAGTTCGCAAGTTGCCATATATACCCATCTGGAGCTCCTTCTACTTTAACATTCCTTTCGCTAACTTTGCTGTCAAAAGGGACAAAACCTCAGTGTCCAGCCCATTCTACCTTCTTTTTTAAGTGTTCATTATTATTATTATTATTATTATTATTATTATTATTATTATTATTATTATTATTATTATTATTATTATTATTATCATTATTATTATTATTATCATCATCAATAATAATAATAATAATAATAATAATAATAATAATAATAATAATAATAATAATAATAATAATAATAATAATAATAATAATAATAATAATAATGGTTCGATTGGTCGAAGTGGAATGACAATGACATTTTCCCTCAAAACGCATATTGTGCAGTTCGAGGAAAACTGTTGACCTGAACTCTTTTTCTCTTTTTATGTTCGCTTGAACTACATTCATGGCAAAAGAAAAAAAAATATAAATATATATATTTTACAATAATAGCCTGTTTACCAATATAACCAATCCGGTACCTTGATAGCCATTCAGCGTAGTTCGACTTCAGCTCTGGTATATTACAATACAGAATTTAAGATGGTTACTCGGAGAATTTGGTGATAAATTAGAAAGTCTTTCATAATTTACCAGTAAGAGTTCTTGTGATACAGTAGAATCAGTTTAGTAAAGCTAAATGACGCATTTGATCATGTTACTTTTATGTTTCGCTCTTAATTTTTCTTTTTTCCCCATTTTTGGTTTTTTGTTTTTTGTTTTTTTTTTTTTTTTTTATACAATGCGTAATCAATTGCACCGGGATGACGATATATTATTGACAAATTGCGTTTACCGTCTCCATTCACTTTTTTACCTTAAAGTTCACATTTTTGTTCTTGAGTTTGACTTACTTCATCCGATTATTTTCTCATGCCCTGGATAATTTTTGGAAGGAATTTTATTTTACAGTGATCTAAACCCTATAGAGGAAATTTGGGCATACATGAAAAATTATGTTGCCTACAATAACATCAAATTCACAAAAAACCATGTATGCGAGTTGTTCTTGGAGGCACGGAAGAAGGTGAGCTTAAATCAATATCCATTTCACAATACAAACAGTTATCTGCGGGTCATCATTAGGATTTGTAAGTGAGATATATGCGCCGTTTTTGTACCCATGTAAAAGTTATGATAATTATAAAGAGACTAAAACAAGTTGCGATGTCCTGTTAAATACTGTTTATACTAGTATTATGACTAAACAGAACACAGAATCAGCAAAAAAAAAACCTTTTGGGGGGTGTACTGATGTTATTTTAAAATGTATTAGAGCATTGAAACTTCACCTCATGCCATCGTTGTATTTGCATATTGTTAGGCTGAGGAAGAGAATATGTGGCAGAAGGTGGTGAGGAGAACGATGGAAAAGGAGGAGCTTATGTGGGAAATTGATGGGGTGACAGAGGCAATTGAACCATGTATAATATCAGTGGATTCGGATGCCAGCAGTGATGAAGAGGTCAGAAGTCTTAATGTCAAAGTTGTCCATAGGAAATGACAATGCTCATCATCAGGATAACCCTGGTGGCATATTACCGAAATCTTAAGAAACTCAGAAACCATTTAATTTTGACAATACCTGCTAATTGCACTGTAAAAAAAAAATCTATAATCTTAAAAATAAATGCATGTGAAAGGACTCATGGATGCACTTGAGGACATGAATGCATCACAATAAATAAATAAATAAATAAATAAATAAATAAATAAATATATATATATATATATATATATATATATATATATATATATATATATATATATATATATATATTGTATATCATAGACATTTTATGTACTGCCGAATACGGCCAAAATTCAGAATGGTTTAATTTTTATCATTTTTTGCAGAGTTTATGCTATCCATGAATGAATTATTTTGCGATTATTTTTTTTTTAAATAGCTAGCAAAAGCTTCTAACTGTTGTATTATTTTGCTGCAAATCCTTCTTCTATTGAAACATTATTCGCCTTCTTAATATGTTTGAAAACATATTTACCATATCCCTTAGGAACTAGACGAACAGCATATTTCAGACCAGGAATCAGAAACTGCTTACCAGGATAGTGCTGAGGATGAAAATACAAAATGTGCTCTTTGTGGGGAAAGGGATTCGCTAGGTGTCCAGGATGTAGTTTCATGGCATGACTGTGACTTTTGTGAAAGGTGCGGGTGCAGCAATACAATAAGTTTTTTGCAGTCCTTTTTAGGAGATTACCATTAAACAATGATGGTCCTGGTATTTTTTCCCAGTAAATGTGTCAATTATATGATCATATCTATATAATAATACGCATGTGCATGGGAATCTGATTCACATGTGGGAATCATCTTAAACTTGGAAATTGATTTTTGGTGGGGCTTGTGCATGGGATCCGGTGTGATATTCCCAGTTAAAGGTTGTGTTGTTGCTGTACGTACAAAACTTTGCAGGTTTCTGCGTTGTGAAACCAATTACAGGCCACCGGTGTAACTAATAAATGGCATATCCTGTAGGATTAAAGAGCTTTCTGCTTTCCATTATTGGCTATGGAATCACCTACCCTACAACATGCTTTCATTATATTTTTACACAGATGGATACATTCAATCTGCTGGCCGGAAGGTAACATTGAAATATTTAATGGGAAGAGACGGTTTTGCTGCCCAGAATGTAAATCATTTATTACAAGGGAACTGTAAACAGGATGACAAGGTGATTCCTCCAGTTGCACACAAGCATCAAGTGTCAGTTTCTCTTGATATGTCTACACTTGTCCAGTCACACCAAATGTTACGGAGCAGGCTGCATGCCTTGTAAACAATCTGCACCAGTTCTGACAGATGCACGTAAGATAGAATTTTAGCCAAAGTTGCTCACGTAATTGACAACCAGTCAGGATAGCTGAAACAAATAAAAACAATTACTATTAGTCAATTCAACAGTGTCTCCTGTCCGACAGTATACTAACAACATCTGCCAACATCGTAGACCAAACCCGTCAATACCCTGATGAATATGATTAAGTATACTGTAAACAGATTCTTGAGACTACATTGATATCTCTCATTAACTACAAACTACTGCTGCTGGTCTCATTATTATCGAGGTGTCTCATTTTTAAAGGGACAATGTTTCTCTCCATCTTTAGAATATCCATTTTTAGGCATGTTCCCAAAGGATCTGCCTTATTGTGAGCGCTAGAGTGATTAAAAGAACAAAAACACTGCTAATCACGAAAATATTCGCCATTAAATACATGCATGTGTAATATTAAAATTCCAAGTAAGACGACTATCCATGCAGGTAACAACATGCTCGTTCTAAATTTAATACTAGTTGTTTCATAAATGTCATTTATTAAATGATGATATTGGCCAACAGCTTTCCTGGTGCTTTAAGTATATCTGGAAAATCGTTGTCTACATCTAAAATTATATATTATAAGACTGAATCCAATGCTCTGTCACTCTTTAGTTATACCACAATATTGGGTATAGGCCTATATAAGCTTAAATGAAACAATGTTACGCACCAGGCTGTGGGGTTTTTGCTCCCTCCTCCCCCCCCCCCCCATTTGTGACTGAGATAGGCCTAACCAATTATCGCATTTCAATGAATAAACGTGTGAAAAATTAGGCCCACGTTTTACAAAATTTTGTACGGTCTGAGTCCATATATTTCAACCCATTTCAAGACTGTTATTTCCAAAAATGGCAAAAATATTATTAATATGCAGCCTTGGCCCATAATGTTATATTTATAAAGGCTTACCTGTCTTAATCACCATCATCGCCAGGCGTTTCATCGGGTATGGGTGTAATTGTGGAAGACCTACTTGTGGCATTAGAAATAGGACGCGCATGGTGCTTGGTCTGCTCGTATGAGTGTGGCAATTCATAATCATCGTCGAACGACTGCATGTGCTCTTTAAACTCTAGCGATACAAGTACAAGCATCTTTTCGGACATGGCCTAGGAAGGTGGTGGTGGTGATCCTCTTCCTGTCCATACTTTTTTATTTTGACTTATTCCAGCCTTGGCATTGTTTTTTTTAACTTTTTCCATTGGTCTTTTCTTTCTATCGTTGTACACCATCTTGGCCAGGCCCAGGGTAACGCGAAGTTGATCATAACGCAAATTCCCTTCCAGGCAACATGTGTTATTTATCCGCTTATCTTCTTACGACTTGGATTCTTTCTTCCACTGACTGAAACAAATAATCCCTGTCTTTCGTAATCCAATTACAGGAGCTTACTTTTTTCAGGCCTTTTTGAATATCTTGAACACAGACAGACAACGGGTAAAAATGAAATTTCTTGCCACCGAAAACACGTGCAACATTCCAGCTGGATTTCCCTGACGTCATCAATCTTTGCAATTTCCTAATTTTTGCCAATCCATATTTTTTGTTCTTTATGTTATAGTATGTTACTTTGGGCGCTGGCTGAGTGCTTTCAACAGTCTAAAGGTCTAAGCGCCTGTTTGGCCTTGTATTCTGCTAGTGATCTCAAGGAAGAGTTTTCCTACTCTGTCATTTTTCCAGATTTTTCAGATAGGCACACCGTTTGTTACCACAAGTGGTCTGTGTGTATAAATCCGTGAAGTCGACGCCAATCACAATGACACATTTTCCCTCTTTGAGAAATGTGTCACACCAGTGAATGTTTATATCAGAGTTTCTTTAAAAAGATAGCTTTACACATAATCATATTAATGGTTAAAAGACAGATAAGTTAATTTCTACATGAACGGATACATGTCTTGTATGGCACCAGCAAAAATACATGCTACCCATGTACATAGCATTGCTCTATGGACAAACAAATTCTTGCATAACAATTTCCCTCAAAAAGTACCAGAATTGATTTACATATAAAATGCACATAAATATCCACACCTTAATACGAGATATTTTAGTAATATCAGTATTAGTAAGTATACTTACCTCTCGACCAGCTTGTAATGTCACAAAAGATGTGATAAATGACTGATAATTCATAAATTTATAGATACCAAGGTTTAAAACAGGTTCAAAGACAATACCAACATGCACCTCCAACACAAGAGAGTACCGAACAATTTAGCAGTAGGGGGCACAGGTGTGCTAATCGGATTTTCTTAGACTTTTAACATGTTATAGAGCACCTCGTGAGCTTTCATTTGGTACATGGATTATTGCTATTGCAATTTGTTTTGGGCTCTTTCTTTTTTCACCTAGACTAATGAGAGCATGTTTGTGCTTCACCAGGTCCTGGAAGTGGAGGGGTGCTTAGCGTATCGCCTCAAGTTCCAATCAGTTTATGCGGTAAGATGCAAAGGATGAACTCTGTCAGTTTCTTGAATCGTGTCCCACCTTGCCTGTTGTGGAAGGCCACACCGTTCCTGTTGTCACACTTAATGAGGGCATGTCTGAGCTCCACCAGACTTGAAGGATGCAGGCCAAGCGCCCAATGCCATTGGGCTCTATACCAGGGCTCCCCATGGTGACCAAAAGTAGTCTCTGTAAATAGTGAGCTTGGCCTGAAAAGGGGACAGCATTTGTCCCTTCATGATGTTCTCCCTCTGAGTCCTGGAATGCTAACTGCAGATATTTCAGTGAAGTCTCCATGGATGGCACATGGAAGAATGCACCCTTAAGTTCCAGGGACAGCTTCCATTCCAGGGGCTGCAAGTCTGCTGACATCAACTGGGGGTCTGATGCTGAAAGGATGGGACTTCCAGGAAGGTGTTCCGCTTTGACAGGTCTATGATTCGACGCCATCCTCTGTCTCGCTTGGGGACCAAGCAGAGTAAGTTGTAAAAGCCAGGAGTACCTTGATCTTACACCAACTGTGTGGAGCACTTGCTCCAAAGTTGCTGTATCACCTGTAGGAATGCTGATGCTTTGGGTTCTGTTGCAGACGGTTTAAAGTACATGTTCTCGGCTTAAGGGAGACCTGTAGTTGCTGAAATGCAGCGTGTAGTCTTGTTTCAGGATGAACAAATCATTCATCATAGATTCCCATTGTGTGCGATAAGCAGAGAGGCATCTGACAACTGGGCCGTATGTGGAGTCTAACTGTGTGGCGGTGGGCAATCCTAAGATTGTGTGATCTGGCATACAAGAGTCAAAAGTGCTGAGGCTTCCAGGACATCCTGTCTTTACCCGAACATTTGCCCTTCCAGGGCATCGTGTCCTAGAGGAAACAGGAGCTGAAGGATGAGTGGATGGGTTCTGGGAGAGACTGCAAGGCAGCCAGTGAGATGTCTGAGTAAGATGCCATATAGACAGATCCCGTTGCATCTTCGTTTAACCATCTGAAGGCCTCTGCAAACACTGTGATGGCCTTCAATTGCTGAGTGTCAATCTCTTTCCAGTTCACCTTAAGCAAACCTTACAGAAAGGTCTGCTGAGGTGCACAATACCATCTCCCCTCGATGCCTGGCTTAGGGAAAAGTCCCCCTTGCCTCAGATACGCAGACATTAGTGGCAATAGAAGAATCCATGTGCTGCAAGTCTTGGTCATGAGCTGGTCGGAAACTGGTTATTGTAAAATAAATGATGCTCTGTGAACTGTTTAATTAATTGGTGAAAATTTTTATTCAATTTTTTTAGAAGCTTGATAACAGGGAGATTGGTCTGTAATTATCAAATGGTCCTTCATCACCCTTTTTGAAGAGGGGAATAACTTTAGCTATTTTTTTTTTCTTATCATTTTCAGGAAAAAACTCCAGTAGCAAACAATTTATCAAAAGAAGCGTTAGAGCCCAATTGATTACATTTTTATGAACTTGGTAAGTTGGACCAAAATTCCGTCATGACCACAGCTTGTTTATGTTTTTAAGGAGTCTGATGTTTTGATAATAGTGTATTTTGGTCACCAGTTTAAAGTCAAAATTGTGTTCACTTAAGTTCTGTAAGTAATTTTTCAAACCCTAAATAATTGATTGATTTACCACTGTTGCAAGTTTGGGACCTATTTCAACAAAAAATTATTAAAATGATAAGCAATTATTTGCTTGCTAGTAACGCTTTCTCCATTAATCTCAAAGGCATAGGGCTTTGTTTTCCTCTTTGTTTTGTTGAGTACTTTCTTCATTGTTTTGTAAGTCCCTTTTATACTACCTTTGTGTCTGGCAAAGCAGTTGCAATAGAAAAGTTCTCTTAACTTGTTTAATATTATTCTTAAGAATATTATTATATGTGTATGTAAATTGATTTTGTGGAGGTTGTGGTCTTCTGAGTTAATGGGAGCCTTTTTCTACGTTCCTTTCGTAATTTGTCTCTATTTGCCATGGATATCAATATGCTCCGGGTTACCCAACCAGATTTTTTATGTTAATATTCAGTGCAATTAAACTTTTTGATAGGAAAATTATTATCCAATGCATGTTTGCAAATATTTTGTGACAGATTATAATTTTTTTGTAGGGTTAGTGTTTTTTTTTTTTTTCGTTTTATCAAATATATTTGATATACTGATTTCATTTAGAAAATCAATATAGGATTCTTATGTATTTTGCCGAATATAAGTGAATTTTAGAATTGATTCAAAGATTTTACCACACAATCCAGAGATATAAAGTATGGAAAATGATCAGCTTATTTATATAAAGATTCCAGTGGTGGGAGATTGTTGAAAATTTGCTGATTTCAGCAGAACATTATCTATCAAAGTGCCTCTATTTTGGGAGAATCTGGTAGGTAAAGGTATTTTTGGAAAAAAAAAACAAAGTCAGTAATGTCCAGCTATTAAATCTTGGCAATTTTTGTAATTTAGCAGGTGAAGTGTTGGAGCCGACTGACTGACTACCGAACAAATGATAGTGATCAGCTATGTCTCTTTTTTTTTTTTTTTTCTTTTCTTTTTTTTTTTTTTTAAGCAAGCTATTTCTAATTTGTGTGAACTTTATAGTTGAACTTTCTCAAAAATATATAGCTATATCACCATTAGTAGAACGATATAGCATTGACTTATTAAATTGTAACCTTCTAGAAATACATCTGTAAAATCTGACTGGCAATTTTCCTGAATACATATTGCACCAAGAGGGCATACGTTGTTTGCTGATAGATCAATTAAGATTTTGTTTATTTGGCATTAAAAGATGCACAATTAAGGCTCAATATTGTGAACCGGCTATCTTTTACTTTAAGAGTACTAATTAGTTCATCTAAACTGAAATACGAGATAATACTCAGAAGGTCTGGCTATGCAGTTACGTCGTTATCTTCATTATTATTAAGGACTGAGGGTTTCTTTGTGAGGGAATTCGATATCAGCCCTCCATAATGCAGCAAAATGTGTTGGGTATTCATACTGGATATGGAAGAAGTCGCACAGCTTACTGAGTAAGAGGAAAGGTAAGTGCCGGAAACGGCACTAATATTGATTTGTTTCTTCACTGTACTATAGTGAACGATATTATTGATCTTATGGTATTGTGACTCGCAAAAAATGTTGAGATCTTAACCTCCGCTTTGTACAAATAGCAATGTCAGCGAGGATCGACCAACCTTCAAACTGTCTATACATTAAAAAGGGACATCGGAGTATTGAAACAAAAATTGGGAAATGACGTAGTTTCAGTTCACAGCTGATTGAATGATCACGTTACAATAGTAGCCGCAATATTCAATCTAGCACTTCAGTGATGCAGCTAGTATTTGGTGGCGGAATACGCAGTTTATTTCGACTGTTTGCGTAACTAGGCCCGGAGGCAATTGAAACATGCCATCGTGATTCAGTGAAGAAATTAATAAACATGGAAGAAAAGACAATAATGTTAATAAATATGAAATGTGTGTATATGGGAGAACGAAGTGGTTTACTTTCTATCATTTTTATACTTAGATAGGCCAAATCCAGGAAGCTTTTGTTTAAAATTGGCCTGGAACACCATCGTAATTTTTTTTGCCGTTTAGAGATCATCTCAAGATCCCCACGAGGTGATCTCTTGCAAACAGACTTGTGACTATTGACGCAGGGAAGAAGACAAGTGTCATCTCCTGACCCAACATAAGACCCATGTGTATTCAGAGAACATACGAGGTAAAGCTATAAGTGACAACCAAACCAATGACCGTGATCCTATGCTGCCATGAAGTGACTAAGTGGGTCCTATTTCTGCCATTTACCTTATAAGGGCAAAGAGAATTCGTCTCTAAACCATATCCATGGCACCTTGACCATCTTTCCTCTGTCTGCAATTTAACATGACAAAATGCCATCTCAGAAAAGAACTGAAGCCAGCATCTACCAACTCTGCTTCCATTTTTTTCACGGACTTTTGTAGGGCAAAATAAGTGATATGTATCTCCGAAAAGTCCAGGAAGGCTTAAAAGATAAATTTCAAAGATGTTGCTAATCAGAAATTGCCTACCAGCCACTGTTCCTCTCTCTGCGATCTGACCATCCAGACGTAATCTTGAAAACTTAGGTTTCAAACCGAACGACCAGCTCTACTCCCAATTATTTCAGAGGTATCCACAGGTCAGAAATCAGGCATATAGGTTTCCAGGGACCCCAGGACAGCTAAGAAATTTTTGGCAGAAGCAAATGCACGTTGAACACAACAACAGTGATGGTGAACAAAAAATTCACCGAGCTCCCAACTCGATAGAGCATGGTGTCAGAGAGAATGATACAGAGAGTCACCACCAGTTCCATAGGAACCGAGAGGTGGCGCCACGGGACCCTCAGCTTTTCAGGCATCAGGTGAATAAAGTCAACTCGATTTCATGGGTGTTTGATCCAGACACAGAGGTCTAGGCAACTGGTGGTCGAGAGGTAACATTATGTAACTAACATGCATACATGGGTGTATGTATGTATGTGTGTGTGTATATATATATATATTGTATTTGTGTCTTTTTGTCCAAAACCACTTCCTAGTAGTCATGACCCTATTCCGCAGTCCTACCTCTTTACTCTCCATAAGCTAACCTGTCCCTGTCTAACTTATATACATAAAAGTGCTATTGTCCATATTGCACACGTTCCTCAATAAAATTTTGACATAGGCTGTATTAGCCCAAATAAATTAAAGGGTCTTCGGCAGGTAACTACTCAACATGTTTCGGAACCTTTTTCCCGTACATGTCTCTCTGAGTAACGGCTCCTTATCTAAGCTAAATATTCAGCAAAGACAACCCACATAATAATGAATAAATATGACCGTGGCAATTGATGAATTAGCTAAATATGTGCAGTTTTGCTTATAAATATAGAGCTTCATATCAAAGAAGAATACCTGTCAAACAAACCATAATTACCAAATTTTCATAGTACAGGTTCACATAAGAACAATTTGACTTACCCCTGAACCAATATGTACCCTTTCTAGCTGGACAGCTTATCCTAGTTAAACCATCCGCCAATGTTTAACTGAAGTGGAAACAAGCTGGGGCATTATATTCAGTCCCAGTGATTGTAAAATAAACAGTTGCAGCTAGACCCCCTATACAAACCAAGGAAAAACCTAACAAGGACTGTACCAATGTGCATCCTGCACCAGAGATGTAAAACAAACATCATGATGACACCTACTCCTCAAACAATTAAGCTCTATTTAACTGCCGACCCTGAGTCAATGTGTCAACTTAATGTATCAGGTTTGTGACACTTGAGAAAATACTGTCAATTTTGAGTAATTTTTGATACTGAGTAAATATGCATTTATGCCAAAAACATGCTATCAAAACAATTTTTCTTAACAGGATTTTAAGTACAATTAGGCAAACATGCAACTGTCGTAGGCCGCTTCTTGCTAGCTGAAGCCCCTTGGGGTTTACCTAACAGAAAAGATGTAAGCCTAAAATGTCTGATAGTGAATATCAAAACAGAAAGATGCCAAAAGATCAAGTTAAATAGCAAAACAGACAAGTCTAAAAACTGTAAATTATTGAGGCCAAACTTTCTAATAATCTTAGGATGTTAACAGTAGAATTATAGGGCAAGTCAGAAAAGAATGAAAGTCTTTTGTAACCATGTCAAGAGAATGCAATGAAAATATTAACCAGATATCAAGTACAATTAGGCAAGCTTGTAACTGTCGTAAGCCGCTTCTTCCTACCTGTAGTCCCTGGGGGTTTACCTAACAGAAATCAAGCTAGCCTAAAATGTCAGAAAGGTGAACATTTAAACATAATGGTGTCAAAAGATAAAATTAAGTAGCAAAACAGCCAAGTCTAAAATCTCTAAAACTATTGAAGCCAAACATTCTAACCATCTCGGGATATTTACAGCAAAATTTGTAGAAATATTTGATCAAAAGTACACCTTTGAATCCTCTTGACTCAGGTTTATTGTAAATAAATTTGGTTCTTGATGCAAAGTCCTGAAATTTAGAACAAATACGACCAAATTCCAAAATATATGACAAAAATGTATTATATCCAATAGTTTCCCAAATATTACTGTCCGGGAAAGAATAATTAACTACTTCAAAGTTGAACTCATCTATTTTATAATATACTTTGATACAAAACCTGTTTTTAGTGACCTCAATATCTAAGTAAAAAAAAAACACATCTCTGAAACGATCTGAATTGTTACCCTCCAAAGGGATATCTTTTGGGTACATTTTCTCTAGCAATTTCACTGAAATTTTGTACATTTACACAAGCAATGTCATCAATATATCTTGCGTTGTTTGATAATTTTATAGCCATTTCAAAGTCCCTTTTCATCAATTTATCCATATACTTAAATTCAAGCCAGGTCAAATACAAATCTGCCAGTGAAGGGGAGCAGTCGCTACCCATTGGAATGCCTTTTATTTGTTGAAAAACTAGTGGTCCGCATTGAACAAAAGTATCATCCAAAAGAAATTTTATAGCATCTATCAAAGTTTCAACAGTGTAAGATTTAACGTTACTTTTTGAATATTTATTGTGTGACCAATATGCTTTCTTTGTATATGAATTGATATTAATGTTTGGTTTATCATTATGTTTAAACATTTTGCTTATTAATTCAAAAAGAGAACTTTGACTTCATCTATGGGTAGGTTTGTGTACAGTGTAGAAAAATCAAAACAGTTGATATTTTTTGCTTTAACATCTTTGATTTTAGATACAAACTCGGAAAAATTGCTAAACTTCCTAAAACATTTCACAGTTTCTGGAAATTGCATTACAGTATTTACGAAAATGACTCCTAATTACAGTCAAACACAATGTTACTTCTTTTGATAATTGTTTTGTTGTACATTTTGCAGCACTGGCTATGAATCTAGATTTAAAAGGGTTTTTATGCAATTTGGGTATCCAGAACAACAGTGGAATAGAGGAGTCCTCTTCGGAAATATTGATATTAAAATTCCTTTTCATCCCATCTTCATGTGTATCTATCAAATTATCAATGGATTGTTTATGTAATTTATAAACGTCATTTTCTCTTATGTCTGAAATATTGTTTATGCCAATTTCTTTTTTCAAAACATCCAGATAATATTTTTTGCAGATGATCTCAAAATTGTTCCCTGCTTTATCTATGTTAGTGACTACAAATCTTTCTTGTAGTTCTTTGACTGCTTTTGAAACTTCAGGTTGTTTTAGATTAACCGTATTGAAATTCTTAATGTGGGATTTATAACGATACATTCTATTTCTAAAGACTCGTTTCAAGTTTGATAACCATCCTTCAAATTTCTGAAATTCAATTTTTTCTTTCTTTGCCCATTTCATACAGTAGGAATCAAATGCTTCACATGTATCCTGAAAAATATTGTCAATGTTCAACTCAGGACATATCCGAAATGTGTACCTTTTTTCATACTTTCTTTTAAACTCGAATTTTGTATTATATCCAAATTACCTGTAAATACATGTTTGTGGTATGCATCAACAAAATTAAAATATTTTTTGTTTGACATACAGTCACAATTTTGATTCGCTGCGATACCTTCAAGAGTAATTGAAGCCAGAAATTTCTTGTAATTCATGATATTTTGTCCAATATTGTTGTTGATATATTTATAAGAAAGGATGGGGGGGGGAATCTCTTATTTTGCACTCCTTGGGAATCATGTTATGAACAAATTTCAGTTTGAAAAGGGACTGAATGTTTAGTGAATCAATAATTTTGTGTTTGAAAGGAATGCTGCAAAACATTTGATCTAATTTTTTTCTTTTTAGAATCTGGTTTCCGAATAGTTGTTGTGGAAGGGTACACAATTTCACAAAAAAATTGCGGAAATGTGTGTTCTGAATTAGTAAGACCCAAATATTCATTAATTTTTGTTATGTCCCGAAATGATAGTGCTTTAAGAGCTGTATGTAATTGATCAATGCCATTGGAGAAAGCCTGTAGTAAATTATGGACAAGGTATTATATATATATGTAAAACATCATATTTAACGTTGGTAACTAAAGTTCACCTTTACGCTGGCCACTCCACCCTTTTATGTCTTTATCCATGTTTTTCACATCCTCTGTATTGCATTTCCGAATTTTTTCCTTAACTTCTCGCCCGAATTCTTTCTACAAAATGAAATATGTATATATATATAATGCTTAGAGAGCCTGACATTATGGAGAAATATATGTAGAAAAATGTTTAGTGTAAAGGGAGCACAGTTTGCGCAATAAAATTTGAAAATGGACTTACTAAACATGTTAAAAAGGGATTCCATTTCATATTGACGGATGAGAAATTGTTTATTGAGGATATTTTAGGCCAAAATTGCAAGTTGACTATCATTTGTATTCTTCCAACTATTCGTTGTACAACAACAACAACAACAACAACAACAACAACAACAATAATAATAATAATAATAATAATAATAATAATAATAATAATAATAATAATAATAATAATAATAATAAAAACACAATAAGCAATTATAGCTTGTTTACATTGTGGCCCAGCATAAAGATGGAGAATAGAGATATAAACATGGACAAATATCTTATAACAATCCTGTAAAGAAAAGTTTATAATGAAAAGAGACTATTACAGGCTCTACAGACTCTATAAAAACCCATACTTGTGTTTCAAATAAAGGCACTGAAAAGAAGTAAGGGATACAGGTTGACGAATATTTGTTCTGCAGTGCAGGCATACAGAAGAGAATAATTCTTTATAATTGTTCCTGCCTTTGTCTGGGCATGCAAAGTGTCATAAAGTACTCCTACGAGTTTGCCTTTTGCTTATTTCGCTCAAGTATTTGGATTTTTCATTTCCATTATCTGGTTCTAGTCTATTCATTGCTCTGTAAACACGTGAGCATTTATGAAAGTCAAGACGATCACAGAATGCTAGCCATTTAAGTGATTGGAACAAAATGTCAGGGTGATCATAGTAACCAGCACCAGCTAATAACCGTTCTGCATGCTTCTGCAACCTCAAAAACCAACGTCCAATAGGGTTTAACTACACGAGCCTCAAATCGCTATGGTGCCAAATGACCAATTTTTGTGCACTTAAGAATGCATTTGGCAGTATCTGTTTAATTTCGAAGCAAATCTCCATGAAACTTGGCAGATAGTGAGATTAGCCAGAGATAAATAAAATTTAACCGTCATTTAATCTTGAAATGTCCAAAAACACTAAAATGTAGCTATAAACAGATTTCTATGTCAATTTTCACCCAGATATTGAAATATATACTCGAAATGGCTATTTTGGGATTATCATGAACAAATTACTTGGTATATAACCAAATGTGAATTGATCTAGAGCATTCTGGGTAGAAAAGGTATTTTCCTTAGTATAAGCAAAGTGTCAAATTGCCTCATTCAAATATGTTCACCATTAGATGCAGCTAAAGGAATATATGATTAAGAACAACAGCACACATGAATTTGCTTAGTCTGAGTGAAATTATATCAATTTGAAATCAAAGACTCGTTTTCCATTTCTCAATCCAAGATGGCTGCGGACAATGGGTATATGAGCTAAAGTTTCAAATGGACGTCATTTCTTCAAAACAAAAGATTTTGGGCTGATTTAAAAAAATATATATGCTTGATTAGAATAACTCACATAATTAAGTTGCATATACGACGCATAACTTTTGTCGTTTTAAATGCAAATATGCAAAGACTGAGATGACATGAAATATTATAATACTGCCACAATATATATATATATATATATATATATATATATATATATATATATATATATATATATATATATATATATATATATATATATTTATTTATTTATTTATTTATTTATTTATTTATTTATTTATTCATTTATTCATTCATTCATTCATTCATTTATTCATTCATTCATTTATTCATTTATTTATTTATTTATTTATTTATTTATAGAGTGAAGATGTCATTTCACCAGAATTTAATCTGATGTATTTTATGTTGTTGTCCGTCCTGTACTGGATCCCAATACTCAAATGTGTGAATGAAGCAATTTTAGCCCATCGTATCGTATCATATCCTAATAGCTTCATGCACAACTCCTGCCGCCCCCATTTGGCAATGTGCCTTGGTGTGCCTTCTTATTCCATACAAAACCACCTGACTTTCAAGTGACTTCGGTGTGACCAGATGATAGGCCTTGCCTGGCATCACTTCTGTTTGATTACAATTATGAAATGGACAAGTCTGGCTAGATTCGTATAGAATTGATGACTGACATTACTTCGCACACTCTCCATTAATCCGTCATGCAATACATTTGAATATCCATTACACTAAATATATTCACACAATTACAGAAGCGGTACACTTAATGTTAAACAATAATATGGAAACAGTCATAGTACTCTGACTCCTGCGTTGCTGTATTTTACAAGCAGTATTATATTCCATATATCACGAGACATATAAAAGGCAAGTTCTGGGCTTGGACATGATAACTTGCGGTTCTATTCACAGCTTTTTATCTTGAAGTATTGCACAAAGATAGTTATATTTACTTTAGTGTTGATGGTCTTGTTGTGATCAAACTCCGCTGCGTTTCCCAGCTGGCTATCAGCTGAACACCGGATAATCATTGGGCGCGCACGCACGCGCGCGCGCGTGTGTGTGTGTGTGTGTGTGTGTGTGTGTGTGTGTGTGTGTGTGTGTGACCTAAATATTCTAACTTTTCAGAGTCTTTAATTTGAAAAAAATTCTGAGGCTTTAATTTGAAATAAAAAATATCAACGAAAATTTACGGTAGCATGATGAGCGATTTAATATTGTTTCTAGTTCTTTGCTCAGCTGCTTGGGAAATTTAGATAGAATATATTTATGTGCAATACGTTTGTTATTTTGTACATAAATATAAATTTATGTTACCAGCTTTGACAAAGGTTTTCCCATCTTGTATCCGTATGGCTGGCCTGGCTCAAACTCTTTTATCTTCTGTAATTGCAGCCAGCTGAACAACCTGGAGCCAGTCTGTGCAAGTGAAACATTCAAAATGTAAAATACCTTTGGGTCTGCACCAGGCTATCATCATCTACAAAGTTAAACCACTCAGCTGTATCATACTTTTAAAACACAATATAAAGCAATAACTATGCAGCGAAAAAATATAGGACATACGAAAACGACAGATAAATGTGGCACAATGACAGAGAGACATCAAAAATTGAAAACAAAATTGGGTCAAAATTCAGAAAAAAAATCGTTGCCGGCAAACACGTATTTGTTGCCTTGTATAAGCCAAAATTACCTGTTAATAAACTTAAAACTAAATATTGGTATTAAACCAGGAAAACAGAAACCTTTGAAATGAATAACATGACTATGATTATGTATTTTTTATCTGAATTACTTTGTGCAGCATTATGCTGGTTCGAAACAGAAAAGCATGGCTCATAAATGCAGGCTCATAATAAACTAATAAATTGCAGGAATATTAGTTTAAAAAAAACTTATTTTCTCACTTTTGGGTTGGAAATGGGTGTTGTACACCGTGGGTTTTTTCAGCATGGTAAAGATTAAAAGCTAGGTATACTTCAATTTGGGTGATCCCATTTCAACAGCTAAATGTATTTTTGACAATTGAGCATTGGATAAAGATTGAAAACAAAGATGTACCGTTCTGATATTTGATGATCACGTACACTTAAAAACTAACTTTTAAATATTTTTGAAAATAAAAGATATAAAATTTTTATTCTAGTTTCTGTCTACAGTAGAGTCTCTCTTAAGGCACCCCCCATGACCAGGCAAAAACGTTTCATAAAAACAGATGACCTCTTAAGACATGATTTAGGTCCACACAAATATGCCCATGGTTTACATTAAAAAATATCCGGTGAAAAATATCTTGCAGTGCTCACTGAATTGTGTAAACATTGGCTTTACTTTGTCCTAATCTACTCTAATTCTTTGTTAAGCGGTTCAGTGTTATTACACGAGTTAGCCCAGTATTAGCACAATGTCGGCTGTATCACAGTTGTAAGCTTGACAACCTTCATTTATCTTTTGTATTCGTGTCGTGCTCACCCAACGTGACAATAAAATCTTTGCAACATTTGAGTATTTTTCCTAAAATAATTGGCAAACTTTTCACTGAATATGTTGTGCTGTGGGCTGTGTTCTCCGAGTCCTAGTTATAATGGAGGTAGAGTGTGTTTATGATGTTTAGGATTCATGAATATTACAAAAACGATGAAGGCCTACTTTTTTTCTTGTGTAGTAAACTCAGCTGACTGGCAAGTCAGGAGAACCAAAAGTAATAGGCCTGCCATCTCTATTTCTTTGTTTGGCAAAAGTGATGAAATTTTGTTTTATGTGTCAAGGCCTATATGTTTGGGAAAAACTAAAATCTGTAGTTAATGAAGAATATTTCAAATTCGACAGTGTCATTAAGATATCCAAATGAAAACAAATCCAAGTCAATTCCGACCAAAGGCAATGTTCCTTGGTATGTGTATATCGGAATCACATAAATTTATAGTTCGTCTGTACCCAACAGAGTCCAAAACGTACGTGCAAAGCTCCATAGGGTAACCAAAGCCATGTCTAGTGTTAACATGACAAGAATGCAAAACATTTTGTTTAAAAGTATAGGCGTGTTGTAGTTATTTGGCTTGAAAAGGTGCATCATTCATGTGCATATAGGATCGTACAATTCACGAAACGGGACCAAAATCTCCAGCACAGCAGAGCACAGGTTCCAAATTTGTTGAAATATATCAATAAAAATAATGAAATTCACCATTTTAAAAGTACTAGTTGCAACAACCGTCTCAACAATGATCAGCATCCATACAAGTCCACAAGGTCACCCAAACACCAACATCAATTCATGAAAAAAGCCCCCCTAGGCCTAAAATGACAATTAACAAGAATCCAAACAACATGATCATAGAATTCGATTTGTTTTAGACATGTAGCTAAACTAAGAGTATTTCAAAAAAATATATTTTTTGACTGTGAAATTATTCTGGTAAAAATTCAATACAGTGTCAGAATTTGCAAGTACACTAGTTCAAATGTCAAACATCAGCCAGCCAAATTGCATTACAATTGCCAAAATTTGTAAGCATTGCAGTCACATTTCCACTATGGTTTCCAGACGTAATTTTGTAAGGAAATTTAAATGTTCAAGAAAGCATAGAATTCCACTGGTCATCTAACAAGTCATTTATCAAGGTAATAATTTAGAATAAAAAAATGTAGCATGCCATTGTAAGTCATCTGCAAGTCAGCCAAGCATTATGCACATCTAAGACATAGTTCTATAAACTTCAAAAGGTCAAGTGTCAAACAGTCCTGATTATTGTAAAAATCTACCATATTTATCAGAAAAAAGAGTTAGGTTTTATGAAAAGAGAGAGAGAGAGAGAGAGAGAGAGAGAGAGAGAGAGAGAGAGAGAGAGAGAGAGAGAGAGAGAGAGAGAGAGAGAGAGAGAGAGAGATCATGTTGAAGTTCCTAAAGGTAGCTGTAATACAGTTGTCTTCCATCTAACAGTTTTAAATTTTTCCCTTGACACTTAAACATAGGTTAAAGTGTCACTTAGGTTATTTGGATTATCTATATATAAAAAAAAGCAGAAAGAGAGAGAGAGAGAGAAGGTCAATTATGTATGATTTTATCCATTTATTGAAAGTAACCATGTATCAGCTGCACATCAGACACTTTGAGCCAACCCTGACATGATTTTCACATGACTAACTATGCTCATCAGACAATTATAAAAACAGTATCAGTCCCAATACATTTGGAACACTTACTGCACTATGTGCAAAATGTTATCAAAATACATATTAGTTCCACGAAAAGAGAAGCAGACAATAATTTGCAATGATAGTGATGATGCCAAACCTAACACCAGCTCAACCTTGTCAGAGCCAGTATCATTTTCAAATAGTAAGACGTGCTGGTGTTCATCTTAGGAAGGATCCATGACCAACAATAATGAAATTTAAATGAATGAGGATAACGTGTCAGTTAGCTGATTTATATTATTTATATGTAAAAACGCAGAAAGAGAGAGCGAAAAAAGTTGAATATGAATATGTTTACCCATTTATTGAAAGTGACCATGTATCAGTTGCACATCAAACACTTTGAGCCAACCTGACATTTTTTTCACATAACAAACTATGCTCTGCAATATGTGCAGAAAGTGCCTGAATGTTCAAAATGTTTGCAAAATATATAATAGTTCCATTAAAAGAGAAGCGAACAACAATTTTCAATGATAGTGACGAGACCAAACCTAACACCAGCTCAACCTTGTCAGATCCAGTATCATTTTCAAAAAGTAAGATGTGCTAGTCTTCATTGTAGGAAGTATCCTTGACCAACAGTTATGATATTTAAATGGATGAGGGTATTTTCTACATGACTTGGAACAGGTTACTAACATATTGGCAGTATGTCAAACCAGCTTTACGGAATCTCAATCCTCCCACTTTGGAAAACATCTATATTACTTTAAAGTAGGCCTAAAATAAGTCGGCCCTTAATTGTAATGTACAGTTAAAAAAGATAATTACATGTCCAGAGTTCATGGACATCATCCAATCAAAGGCAGGATAATTAAGAATTCTAAGTCAGACTGCTATATTAATATTAAAATTGAATAATATGTCAAAATTTGAATTTAAACATAAAAAAAGGTTTCCACGTGGACACGGCACAACCAAATTTGATACTGACATTATATTTATTAAGAAACATGGTTAAGTTCTTACAAGCAGCTTTCTCGATTGAATATGCAGCACAATAGGCCTAAAATTCGTTGTAAAATATGACTTGCATCAGCTATTTGAGTACCCTTTAAATTTTGTCAATATATCCTAAAGGAAGAGATATTAGAAGGCCTGTAAAGGTTGAAAAGACCAGTTTAAAACCTCCATATTAGAAGGCCTGTAAAGGTTGAAAAGACCAGTTTAAAACCTCCAGTTGTCTTTTATGGGTGACTGCCTCTCTCGAATCAGTATTTATTGTTTTATGTACATTGATTTTGGAAGATGAGTGTTATGTTTTGTCAACTGTTAGATCTCTTTGTGCGAATTGGTGGTTAAATTTATGGATACATGTAATATTTATCTGATATATTACATAGTTTGCGTAATAACAGAGGACTGTATTCATATATCTGGGCTTGAATTTATCATGTGGTCAGACTTGAATACAATCGGTTCCAAAAGTGGCCACTGAGAGCGACCACTCTGCATGCTCAGCTGCTCAGGGGATGCATCATTTAAAGCATACAATATGGTGCCTTCATTTATACTTACATGTGTAAGCAATAAATTTCAATGCTGTCACTGTCTCTGACTATGCTTTCAAGTCTCCAAAAGGGCAAACATTTTCATAATGGGCATATTGTACAGCCAAAAAGCCTACATTAAAAACTTAACCCCTTTCAATATATGAAAATGATTGTTACAAATGGCCATCGTCATCGTGTTTAGTGCATGGTTGTGCCTGTTTTTATACTTATATGTTTGTATTTGCCTATACGCCCAGTAAAATGTGCCAATCGAGACTTCTATACTTTTATATGAACGTGTTCTCATATGAATTGTGTTCTTGACATACACTCGCATGAAAGCCAAAAAGTTACTCTAGTCTTTTTGACGTTGGTGTTGACAAGCTATGCAGACCTTCCTGACAGGTAGTCAGTGGAGCAGCTGCCACCATGCAAATAAATGTATGGGTCCTATCTTTTCTTGAAACTTTAAATTGGTTCCATGATTCGTAGTCGTAGTCCTGTCCCAGATAGTATAATAACGCCAAGCCAACAAATTGATCTCGTCCGATATTATAAAACCAAATTACACCATGCAACACCCGCAGCACTAACTCTTGGCACTAAAAGCCTGTTACCAGAGTGACTCTTTGGAAGTTATAATTACTGGTACTGTATGCAGTAACACAGTGTCACCAGAGGTAACCCTTGCAGTGGTATACTTATCACAAAGGGCAAACAAACGAATGCTATACCAACAGCACGTATTGACTGAAGTCAGTTACCGTTACCAGAGAAACGACATTCCAAATTCAATATATAATGTGGTTTATTATTAGAGATAACATACTAAGTGACCCATATCAGCACTACCAGCATATGTATATTTACTTAACCACGTCTCTTTAGTCAGCAACTTTTGTAAACAGCCCATTTGATTCATCAGCAACTAGTTTTCTGAAATCCAGTAAATAAATTCGCACCATTGTCCATTTCTATCATGGAAATAAATACTCAAACCATGTGGACTTTTGCTTCCCATAACGTTTGCTGTATAGTAAATATACAATATAAAAATTGACGAATTGTACAAATTATAGCACGTCAAGGCCATTGGTTGTACTAATTATACATGGATAATGTGAAAAAAAAACAAATGCTGTAAAACGTGCACCTGTATCTTTCTTAAAAAAGGGATAAGACTGGTTCCGTTTGCACCTTGGGATTTTTTCTTTTGTCATGCCATCATGGCAGCTTCTTCATCGTGGGATAACTGGGTCTCCGCATTCATGATTCGACAAGAGGGTGCAGTGGAGCACAGATTGTGCGCTTGTTACTTCATCATGCATATCATTTCGCAAGCTCTAAGCAACAGAAAATTACACTTTCAACCATTGGGACAATACTAGGTCTTTTTGGAAATCTTAATGGTCATCAAAAGATATTAACACTAGGAACATCATTCAGCGGCGTTTGGCATATTTTAACGGCGGTGGCCTGCGGATGGCGGCCGTGCACAGTGGCAATCGCCGCCCACTACAGCCAAAATTTTAAGTTTTGGCAGCAATGGACAAGACTCTCTTCACCGCCACCCACTGCCGCGCAGCGCCGCTCAATGCGGCTGAGAAACTCAAGGAGAAAGGGGACCATTTATAAATTTGTTTCAGACATAAACTAGGTGAATGAATGTAAGAACATTTGGGAAAAATGAAAATGAAAATAAAACTGAGTATTTACACTTTAAGTATATTAATGTTTTTGTATGTATATATATATATATATATATATATATATATATATATATACATACACACCCATCGATTAGGATTATATATAGATATTTTATCAATAGAATGACTGTTTTAGGTATTTTACAAATTATCCATCCAAACATCACTCTCAGAAGAAATAAAAATAAGAAAAAAGAATGCGTTGTCAAGTAGTCAGGTGCAAACAAATATTTACAGGGCATTTCAATTGTCATCAATCGATTGAATATTTTATTGTGAATTATTCACTGTACTTTTTTTTTCAATGTTCTATGACTTTCTTCTGAACTATAAGAAATCCGGCTCCCAAATGTTTCGGGCTAATAATGCCTTGTATGTAAACATAAAGGTTGGTGGCCTGTACGTAGCCCTCATCCTTTGCAGTGATAAGTGGATAGGAAACATGAGATATTGGAACTAATGTCTTCACATTGAACTGACCATTTAAGGGTTAAATATTATAATTTTTTACTGAAGTGCTATTATGTAAAAAAACAAAAGAAAAAAAATACTTAAAATTTAGTTCTTGAGCAAATAGCATTGATTGGCAGTGAACTTGCTGTGATCTCATGATAAAACCAGCCAACTGGAGCTGTATATTAAACACATTACTCTGCTTATCTTAATTGGTTACCCACAGTGCACACACTTGACACATCTGGATCACCCGTCTGCTGGTGAGCAGTAGCTGTGTTTTGAGCTTTTTGGGTATTATAGAAGTTGCCTCGCGATATCTTAGTATTAGTTATATTCAGAATATTATAATAATGCATGTATTGGCATATATTGTATATTATCGCATCCGTTGTTTAGGACCCTGATGCGCAGGCCTGGTTCCCAACTGTGAGGGGCATTGGGCCTGTGCATCGTGGTCTGGAGCGGCGGATCCTTTTGCTTTATCATTATATTTTTGCCACTGATACGCCTGGGCTAGAACTATCTTTGTGTTTTCTTGCCCAGTGTGTCGATGCTGGTAAACTTTTTTGTGGTACACTGATGGAAACAAGAGTGTCTTTGAACATGTCACTTATTACTGCAGTTTTCTGTCAGCAAAAACCACATTTTGTGACAATGCATGACGGAGTGGTTGTTTCGCTCATGTAGACACCTTACTCATCAGGAAACTTCACCTAAGGCCACACGGGGAGAGCACCTGCTGGTCTCCCAGTGGGCTCGCGCTTCATGGGTGCGAGTGAACGGAAGATTGGCGGATGTTCCACCCTGTGGTTTTTAATTTTTTGCGAGACTCCATGTTTTAATATAATGATGCTGTATGTATTGGTATATTATTTACTTCAGTTATCTTCATGTGTGTTTTAATGTATATTTTAATTTCCCTGACTCTGGGGGTTCAATAAAGTATTTTATTATATACCACATGTGTGGATCTGTGTTGTGACACACTGATGTTAAAGCTACTGCAACTATTTGCGTATCTGGTGATGTATCATCAGCTATCAGACCCCTACTGGCTGCACCTGATGGATTCATTGCACTTCGTACCCATTCCCAATCAGTAGGGGCTGAAGCTTCTCCTATGATAGCCAAACGATTGGCCGCACAGGTTTGAAAGCGAGTAAAGCGAGTATTGGTGTTGTTAATGTAGCAAATCACGGACATGCGTTCTATGCATTTTGTATTGAAGTTCTTGTGACACCTTCTTACAAAGTTTGACTGGAACTGTTGCTGAGGGCAGCTAAATCTTGGGAATGGTAATTTTCTGTAAAAGTGCCACGCTTGACCTGCCCAATGGCAGAGCATGATCAATATCGCCGTCATTCTTCTTGAATCACAGCCACATAGCCACATCATATCCAATATCACTAGCATGACAAAAGATGTGCATTTCAGTTGATGTGAGATTTTAAAATCCAGAAGATTTGTAACATAGAGAAATATCTATTCTTTCTAGATGTGGTAAGCCCTTTAACCATGTCTAGCATTTCTTAAGGTCGACCTCGCCAATGATCTCATCTTATGTGGTACCCTGCCTACAGAGGTCATGTAAGATAATTTTAGCTGGTAGTAAGAAAGAGGCCTAGTTCATCATCTTTGGCAGTCCTCTGAAGTGAGAATCTGGCATCTGAGAGTGAGGTCAATGCTCCCATCACATGTACTTTAATTAGATAATGTTCAGGTTCTTTCTCAATATTTCCATCTGGACAGCACAGAAAGATAGCATATTCGCCCGGTGACTGTGTGTCATCATTTCTGATATTTGGCCATTCTAGTGCTTTCTTTACACACACAGCTGCCGCGAACTTTTTGTGTCCATAACGCTCTGACAGCTTTGTTATTGCTGCAGCACAGGCAACATCTGCTGGTAAGTGACTTAGGCTCTTAACTACTTTATTTGCCCTTTCAATGGTATACCGCTCCAGATAACGCATTATCTCATCATTGTTGCATGTGTGTGGTATTATCTTTGACCTAAACTGCATCATAAATTTGGCATACTCTAATGGGTGTCCATCAAACTTCTGCATAACTATTACTGGCCTTTTCAAATGAGACATAACACCTTGCATATTAAAGCTTGGGCCAATGTAAGGTACAGTGAACTGGTCACTGGGTTGTGGAAATCTATGTTTGCGTCCCTGACCTTGTTGGTTCTGGATGCCTATTGGATTTTAAATGTTTTTCACGTGGTCATTCTTCGGTCGGATGGCCAGTACCATGGGATTCATGGACAGATTATTTGGCTGCCTTGTCTCTAAGCCTTGCTCTTTATCAAATTCCTTGTAAATTCTACTTCAGGCATTGAAAGCTTCAATGTCTGCTTCTAGTTACAGCTCCTCTTCTTGAAGCTTTAGTTCTAATTTGGCTCTTTTTATTTGGTACTTTCTCTCAAGCGTTGTTGCTTTAATTTCAAGTTCAGCTCTTTTGTTGATTTTATCAAGCCTAGTTGAAGATACCAGTAAGGATATATACATTTTGGAATGATGTGATACCCGCGATGAGCGACTTCCGTGTGATTCCTGTTGCATTTTATTTGTACCAGATCTATGGAATGAACCACTTCTCACTGAGGCCCTGTCAGGTTCACTTAAGACTGATAGTACTGTAGGCGTATCATTTTGTTAGAACCAGTTTTCAGTGATAAATATTAGGTTCTAGATGACAGTTTGTCTGATGGAACCTCCATGTAAATTGTTTGTTTATCTTCATTTTGTGTTTCCATGTACCCATAATGTGCTTCATAAATGGCACTGACTATAGTGAAGAACGCATCATCCCCACTTAGGGCTCTTCTGACAAATTTAGTTTTATGTCTTTCATACTGAGCTCTGGTCTCTTGATGACTTTATTTCTTTTCTTTTCCCCTTTTCTCTTGCATAGACAAGGTACTTTTCCGTTGGCATTTTAATTTTTGACGACCTTCGACCTTTGTTCCTATTATTATGCTCCCCCTTAGAATATTCAGCATTCTTGTTATCTTTGAATCAGCTTGATCAGGTTCATCATTTTCTTCTGACACCAAACTAAGCACAAGTGCCATGGTTTAAAAATTGAGAAGCGGCGTTATAAAATCATTCAACTAGTTAAAAAGACTATGTTATCACTGCAATATGCCAGAAATTGAAAATGCAATGCATTTAATGCTCCATTGCATGAAATATGATACCCGTAGAAGTATCATATTCAACAAGCTAAGTGATTACCATTTAACTAGTTTAACCAATGAGGAGCAATTCAAATTTCTCCTCTCTGGCTGCAATGAGGATCACTATGGAATTAAACAAGTCATTATGTAAACATGTGGTTTGTAACAGAGGGGTAGCCCAATGATCCAAGGGCAATATTCTGGGTCTATGTCCACCCTAGATGCACTGTATATAGAACTAACTCATATATTTTGTAAGTTCTTTTACTTATATGCATGTCTTACTTATTAGTTCTCTCTCTCTCTCTCTCTCTCCCTCTCCCTCTCTCTCTCTCTCTCTCTCTCTGTCTCTCTCTCTCCCTCTCTCTCTCTCTCTCTCTCTCTCTCTCTCTCTCTCTCTCTCGTACCATACTGATGTAACTCAGTTAATGTTCAATAAAGATTTGTACTGTATTGGTATGCCTTGGGAGTAATTTACATTATGGTGCTTGTGATAACCAGCCCATGGAGTAATTAGCGCAGGAGGCCAATACAAAAATAAAATTGTTGCAACAATGCTACTGCATGCTTGCTACAACCCTGCCGCCTCACAAAATATGTTGCCAGGACATATCCCAGCATGCTGCACTTTTTCTTATCCTCAGTGAAATTATTGCAGCAGCATTGCTACAATACTGCAAGAAGCGGCGACACTCATCATTGATTGCCATGTTATATTGCAGTACTGTTGCAATAATTCAGAAACAGTGACACTTGTTGCACCTTGCCACCATATATAGCAAACAGCTGTTGCATATGGCAACCAGTTGTAATATTATATAGCCCCCTGCTGCAACAATCCCAGAAAGCCAAAACTATAATCACTTCCTTCAAGGTGGATGCCATGCATGATGCAGTGTGTGAAGGTGCATGTCTCTACAGAGAAGACAAGTTTTTTCCCGTTGTTGTTGATCTCAACATTTTTAATTATGTGGGAAATATACCTGTTACATTTGAGATTCACATTTGTGACGTCAATTCGTGTACCTGTAGATGCATCTGCTATAATATTGTTGAACCTAAATGGAATATTCTGAAAGACTGTATACTTAAGCATATAAACCTGTACGTGTAGAGTACTGCCATTTAAAATTGTATCAGCGATATCATATTGCTTTTTTCTTTTTGATCAGTTCAAATTTATAATTTATACTTTTAAAAATAAATATCAGTATGATTTCTTACTGCATGTGCTGCTCAAAAGACATGCAGTCAAAATGTGTGCCCAATTCAAATTTTGGACCAACTGCCAAAGTATAGCATTCAAACTATTTTTATGTTGTGGCTATACTGCTACAATGCAGAGGCTGGGTCATATTATGCTGGGTACAGTATCACTTCTTCCTCATGCACCATACTTGTCACCATTTAAAAATTGCAGCAATACTTTATATCGCGGCTACCTGTGTGTATCACGGCAGAACTCATTTGCATTAAAAAAAATGTTACTGCAGCAGTGCTGCATCCATGTATTGCTGCAGGGCTGGTTCTGGCAATGTTGCCGCAATACTGCTAGAGTATCACCACATGCTGCATTGTGTGTTGCAGTATTGCGGCAATATATTGCCACTAGCTGTTAATATTGCTGCAAAGCTCATTTGCATGAAAAATGATCACTGTAGCAGTACTACGGAAACATATTTCCGCAGTACTGCTGCAATATAGCTCGACAGGTATTATTAGTTTGAATGTGGGGAAGCAAAGCATGGCATAATTTGAATCTTACTGTAGTCAGTATATTATGTGTATATTGCTTGTATAAATGAGTCTGATATACATAATTACAGACTTACAATACAGTACATGGTTGATGAATATGTGAAATATATTCCCCTCACTTTAGAGAGTTTATAGTGATAGTGGCCTGTATAAACTGAAAGGGTGTTTACAAACGGTGTTTTGATAAGTATACATGTTATAATGTGCAGAGAAGGGGTTGTGCGACTTAGGTGTCTGCATGTTGATGGAGTCTTACTAGATGTACACATGGCCTAAATGGCATGCAGTCATCTGAACAGACAGAGCCAGAACATATTGGATGGACACATGGATGGACACATGGCCCCACTGCCAGTCATCCACGCAGAGTCACAACATGGCTGTGGTGATTCTGCAGGTAGACGGGGACTACTTGCCCATCCTCTGCAATATTTAATTTAATATTTACAACTTTTGAAGGCACACAGACAGATTTTCTTTTAAGCAAATGTTCTTTTCTAGTTTGATAATTATATTCCAAAACTGAAGATTGTACATCCACAGTAACGTTATAATTGCAAGAGATGGAAGGTTTTGCACAGATTAGGTACCTGCGCTTTTCAACTGTTCTGTTTGGACGGTTTTATACAGACATGCGACCTGTACTTTATTCCTGTTCTGTTTGGAAGGTTTATACAAGTTAGGCACCTGTGCTTTATACTTGTTCTGTTTGGCAGATTTTATACAGACTAGGTTCATATACTTTATACCTGTTCTGTTTGTCTTGGTTGTCAGCAGGGTCTGTCACATCTATACAGATTTGCTGGGAAACAGCTTTTTGTTTCTAGTTTAAGTTGTTTAAATTGAATGGATCAGGATACCTGATTTTACCGCTTTTAGAAAAAGTATCACTGGTTAGCGCACATGTACTGGCAGTGGTTTGGTGGGGAGGCTTGCAAGCAGTTGATATATGCAGATGGTCTTGCAGGCAAGAAAAACAAAAATGAGAGAATCTTGGGTATCTGAATATCCCATGTGATGAAAATTGTACTGTATGTATTTTAGAGTATGTTTGTTGACATTAGACCATAAATTTTCTTCAAAGAGTATCAAAGTCAGTGAAATATTTTTCCTAGCAACCTGAATGGAATTTGACAAGTGTTATGTTTCCTTATTTGACTTACAAGTATCCATCTCCTAAATGTACATCACACGATGGCTTAACGATATGTGTACATTACAATTGTGAATATATTCTCATATAGCGTAACTTAATTAATACAAAATGAGGAGGTCAGTTGATGGATTTTTACGAAATGAATTTTAAGAAACTGTGTGCATTTTAATAAACAATATGGCCTCTATTTCGAGGCTCTATCACACAAGCGATACTATTAATTAATTATATGTTATTTAATCTTTATTTTCTAAAATTGATACTGCGCTGTGCAAAATTTTACCCCGGAAATTTATAGTAGTAATATGCTTGCCTGAATTGCTGACTTCAATCTTAATACAAACATAATCACAGTCTATAGAAAGCCATGATAAGAACTGCAAAAGGAGATTCATACCAACCAAGACTGTGAACTTCAATAAATACAAGCAAAAATATGCTCCATGGATTACAAATGAAATATTAAGGTTCATACAGGGTACACCATAATCTGTGCGTACAAATAATTAAATATGTTATCAAAGGTATCTTGAAATACCAGACTCTCAAAACCAGCTGAAACTTTACAGTAAACGTTTTACAGAAATATTCAGGAATGAAAATAAGGACATTGTCGTAACCAGGGCGTTAGATATGGGATGAAACACATAAGACATTGGATGTCATAAAATGGAATGTCAAAGGAAAAGAATGATATCCTGTCATTTACAACTTGGAAATTACCAATAAAATCAAAAGTACTGAACACTTACACTGTTTTTGAGGAAATAAGTTCCCATCTTAGGTGCAAAAAGCCCCTTTGCAGATGACGCCACTTTCCTACTCACCTTACATGTCTGCTTGATCAAGCATTTACGTTTTGACAGGTATCCTCCCAGGGTACCACAGCAACCATAAAGCTAAGTTAAGCACTGGGCACGATAGCGTAACAACGAAGTTTCTTGTCATATCCGGTATTCTGGTGTGAGTTATTAACCAGTAGCATATTTGTGGGATTTTTTTCCTGAAAATGTGAAAATCACGCATATTCAAGAAAGAGGATAATACCATAGTAAATAATGATCGACAAATATATCTTCTCCTGCCTTCAAAAAAGGGCTCTGAAAATTACCTGCCATTATCTTAAGTTGCATTCGACCGGGACTTCTCCTCTTGGTTTTATTAATGAAGCACCTAAATTACTGGACTGAGGAGAAATACCCATAAACACATACCTTCATTTATTCAATGCCTGTAACACCCTCGACTGTGATTCTGAAGTAAATAAATCGAGCAGCAACAAAATAGGTCAAAGAATATCGAACTGAGTGATCTCAGCATGTTCAATTTGAGAATACCTGATCAAAAATGTTGATCAAACAGGTGCTCATGAGGGGTCAGTATTCTACTCCCTCTTTATTATCACGTATGTTAAGGAACTATATCATCCTTTACTCAATTTTGACCTATTCATTGTAGAGATATAACAGCATTGATTAAATCACTGTGTCGTTGGGCATAAAAAGGGTTTATCAAAGGTTTACCTTCCAAGTATTTTAAAGTATGTACAATTGAAAACCATTATATGGATATTGAAATTAATGTTTTTCGATATGTGCGACTTTTTCCCGGTAGAAGGTAACGTCAGCATAAATCCCCTGTACATTGTTACCAATTAGTAGTCTGAGTTTTGATGGTAAACCCATTATAGTAAGCTCATTCTAGGTCATTGCACCCCCCCCCCCACACACACACACAAATAAAATGTATATATATATATATATATATATATAAACTGTTTCCTGTTACATCACTTAGACAGTGTCATTACCATATCCAAACCGTAGTCCTAACAAAACATATCCAAGTCAATTCCGACCAAAGGCAATGTTCCTTGGTATGTATAGCTGAAAAATATAAATTTATAGTTCGTATTTACCCAAAAGAGACCAAAACGTAAGTGCAAAGGTCCATAGGGGGAAAAAACTTTATCTAGTTTTCACATGACAGAATGCAAAAAGTTTTGTTTGAAACTAGCATTTTTATTTGTTTCAAAGTATTTCATGTGTTGTAGTATTCACATAAGGTTTCAGTTTCGAGTCCCCGCTGGTTCCGAATATGAAATATGTATTTTATGCATTTGCTAAATGCTGGTGGATTTAAGTCCCCGATTCTGGAAATAAATGCCGATTCAGTACACATACTGCACAACCGTGTTGATATGGCACTCGCACATAACTACCTCCATTGACCCATTCTTTTGAATGAGGATTTAGTTGAGGGATATGTACATTCCCCATTTTAGGCAGACGACTGGTGCCAAAGGTTGCAGGTTCGGGTCCCGCTTGTTCCAAACATGAAATAAGCTGATCGTGTCTTCTGGTCAATAATTGCATCATTTCGATGATAAAAAAGGTCACAAGAACACACAAGAAGTTCTGAATTGCCTGCTAAACACGCTTTGGGCAGGGTACCCAGAAGGCTGTATACTTTTCAAAGTGATCAGCCAAGCAAAGTTGTAAACATTTCACGAAAAATGAACAAAATTTAAACACAAGCAAAACACAACAACAACCTTCCCCCCTTTGAAAGAAAACACCAACAAAAATACTACTTATAATACTAGTAATCGACAAAACATTAACTGGACCAAGGAACACACAACAAGGCTGAAAGTGACAATAGTGAGCAGTTTTAAACTGAACTGAAGGAAACACGACGCACATTGGTATCAACGTAGGGACTTATCCATCATCAACTAATGTTTTAAGATTCAAAAGTAAATGATAGTAATAAATAAATTAACAAATAAATAAATGAAAAAATTAGTAAGTAAATAAACAAATAAATAGATAAATAAAAAAAAATCCCCCGAAGTGAAAATGTGTGGTAGAGAGTGAGAAAAGCAATATTGTATTAATATTAAAGAGAATGTTGCTCGCAGTCTGGGAATATTTGCCCAAAAAAGAAAAATGTCAAAAATCTTCAAAACGAGAAACAGAACCAGTGCCACTTCTTACACAGCTTCTGGTTGCCTTTAATGGGTGACTATTCAGGAGTGAAAATTATTTCTTCACATTGGTATTGCAAGGTAAGAGTTGATCTTTAGGTGCTATTGGAATCTGTTGCAGTAATTAACGTTGCTTTCATTTGATATGGTGTTGAAACTGATGAATATGGGTAATGTTTAATGTTTTTTTTTTCTACACTATTTGCGAAATGCATCATTGGCATTGTTGTACTGTGGGCTGTGATCGCCGACTGATAGTTACAGTGGAACAAGACAGGTTTTTTAAGTAATGCCGATTCATAGATATCACAAAAAACGATGTAGGCATAATTTCTTCTTTTTGTACTTTTCTCAACTGTCAGGTATGGGGAATTCAAAAGTGGCTACCAGGTTTCTTTTTATCTTTTTTGCAGGTGATAAATTGTATGTTTTTAGTGGTTCACTCTACATGCGTTGGAAAAAATGGAGTCTAGTTAATGAATATTTCATAGGTTAAGGCTTTTATTATATTATGTTGAGTTATGGTATATCATTTCCATTATAATTTGATGAGTCTTTTTCCATTCAAAACACCATCATGAATTAATGGCCTGGAGGCATCATGAAATATGAAGACAACGTTCCTGTGGAATAAGATTGAAACATCATCACTGTTGATGTTATGAGTTTCATATTAATATGTATTGTAAAATCAGACTGAATCCAGAACATTTCTTCTTGTAAACTAAAGTATACTGATGTAATCGCATAATCCAATATATGATACCCTATATATACCAAACCACTTCAATCCGTGTAGCAGATCCCACTTCAATACCTCTGTGATGTGAAAGGCGAGCATCCTACCGCTCAGCCAACCGTGCATCCTTCCAATAACCCTGTGATGTTTGCACTTTTTATATGTGGATCACTTAAGTTAGGTGTTTACGCAATTACAGGAATGCCCAGGAACTACCACGAAAAGGTGGAAAAGCTTCTGGATATACCAGAGAAGGGATGCAAATCTCACATAAAGACATTCTTTTATACACTTAAAGAAGACGCACAGGAATCTGGTTGCTGTGAAGTCCTGGACGAGCATTGCTTCTTCCAAACTTTATCTAATGAAGGTTTGTACAGGAATGCCACATTGAAAAGCTTATCTACACCTAAGTGCATTTCATTTCTTGCCACCCCTTCCAGCTAGGAAAAATTGTTTGTATGTGTATGTGTATGTGTGTGTGGATTTTTAAGAATATCACTTCGATTTTGGGCACGCTGATTATATGGAGCCTCTTCAGGTTGTGTGTTTTTGTTTGTTTTTTTTCCCCTATGGTACAGTTATTGGGAGCATTATGGGTAATTGAGTTTAAATATATATATATGATTTTATTAGGCATGTGAGTGGGGGAAAGAAATCAATTCCACATATTTCAGAACAACTTTCTTTTTAAATACTGAATTTTATTGACATTTTCAACAAGTTAAGAACCTCCGCTTACAAATTCTCTGATGTGCTGCAAATTTTGGTCCCTTTTCATGAATTGTATGGTCCTGTATGTGCATGAATGATGCAACTGTTCAAGCCAATTTACTGAAATAGGCATATAATTTCAAACAAATGCATTCTGTCATGTTAAAACTAGATATGGCTTTTTCGACCCTATGGATCTTTGCACTTACGTGTTGGTCTCTTTTGGGTAAATACGAACTATACATTTATGTGTTTCAGCAATACATACCAAGAAACATTGCCTCTGGTCGGAATTGACTTGGATTTGTTTCGTTAGGACTACGGTTTGGATATGGTAATGACACTGTCTAATTTATATATATATATATATACATATATATATATTAGGAAAGTGATTGGGGGGAAGAAATCAATTCCACATATTTCAGAACAACTTTACCTATGTTTATAATTTTCAACCATACAATGGCAGCAAAGAGATTCAAGAATCACCAAAACATCAACATTAATCTGTGAATGCCAATATGAAAAAACTAATGTGACTCGTGACTTGAGACAGACAGTCGCCCATAATATGGTAACTGGTGGTTTAAAGTGGACCTGTCAACCTTTGACATATTCTTTGTTAACAACAGACTTTAGTTTTTCGAAAACATATAAGCCTAACCACTCAGAAACCAAAGTTTCATCACTTGTGTCAAAGATTAAAGGACACATGGTGGGTGTGTCACTTTCTGGTTCTGACTAGTCACTTTCTGATTCTGAGTAGGTAGTCAGCTGATTTAATCCAAAAAAAAAAAAAACACAGATCATAGCACAACATAGCCAATGAAGAATTTACCTAATTATTTAGAAAATCTTTGCCCTTTTTCGTAAATAACAGCCTAACAATGACAACAAAGACATTCAAGAGTTACAAAAAAACATTTGTTTCATATTTTACTAACAATATAAAGAAAATAGGTTTCCTTCTGATTTGAGAGGAACAGTCTCTCATAACAAGCAACTGCTAGTTTAATCTGCCAGGAAAACGAAACATCATGTAAACAGGAGACCCTCGACAACAATATGGTGACATGCAGTGTACATCAAGAGACGTGAGTAAATAAGTCGTCTGTTGATAGTCAGGATGTGTCAAGTGCAGAGCATGTTACTTCAAGTAAATTTCTATAATTCTTTCTCATTGTAACAGACAACTGCGTCAAAGTTTCTTGTCTTTTATGGATTTTTGCATCAGTGCTGTCCTTAATTATATATATATATATATATATATATATATATATATATATATATATATATATATATATATATATATATATATATATATATATATATACATATATATATAAAGTATCATTTAATTGAACATTCAGGCAGTAACATTTTATATGAATACCTGGACTGCAGGGCTGATCATGAATATTTTCTTCAAATATAGAGTGTTTCTTGTGCACATGCCAGTTATTATGTTCACAATCACCATATAATATTTTCTTTTTTTAAAGAACTATATATTTTCTTTTTGACAAGTAAGAGCAGGTAAAACCCACGGTCACTCAACCTGATAATACAGTCTGACTTTTACTTAAAAAGAAAAAAATACAAAAATACAAAACAAGACAAAACAAAACCAAAAAAAAGGCAAAAAAAAAAAAAAAAAAAAAAAGAAGCACATTCCACTTGTCGAATGAGTGCTTAGTTTTCCTGAATATAATCTATTATAAGACTGGTGACAAGACATCAACAAGCAAGCAAAACCACTCTCAAATTTTGCCCTTTTTGACACCTTCTTCCGGTGGACTATAGACAATATAAAAAAAGATATAGGGGAGGGGGTCTAAAGTGGCTAAAATGGTTGACAAGCACCTGTGTCTACAGACATCATGGCTGAACAATTTGCATTTTGACTTGCGTACAAAACAAGTGAGTTAGAATAGATTTACAAAATATGACTTGCCATGTCGTATATCTCCATCATGTTTGTAGCGGATCTGCCTCGAACAAAAGAAAAAGAAAAAGAAAAAAAAAAGAAGAAAAGAAAAAGAAACCAACAAAAACTAGAGGACTGTGACAGTCTTGTGCTCAGCTGACCTCACATGCACAGACACAAGTGGTCCTGTGAACTGTGATATCAAAGTCACCTCAGTTTAAGACCAATATCACTGTCTTAAACCTATACAGAAATATTGCGACACCACCTGTTGAACACAGTAAAATCTACGGGTCACCAGAAGTGACCCAATCCAATTTCCAAGCAATTAGCTGGGCAGTTCAGAGAAAAAAAGATTTTTATAAAATTTTGTACCAAAATCAATAGCAAAACACATTAAAAGTCCAATTTTAAAAAAACTGTGGTACAATTTAGCCAATAAGAACCCCAATAATAATAATAATAATAATAATAATAATAATAATAATAATAATAATAATAATAATAATAATAATAATAATAATAATAATAATAATAATAATAATAAATAAATAAGTAAGTAAATAAATAAATAAATAAATAAATAAATAAAAATGAAAAATAAATGCAGCATGACAACCCAAACAAAATTGGTGGATGCCCATTAGAATAACATTACCACCAAGTATGAAGTGAATCTAGTTGACGGTTTCCAGAGGAAAAAAAAACACAGTCGACCTTTACCCTTTGGACAAACTTGATAGAAAGTCACCCAAGGTACACTGCCAAGTTAAAAGGGAATCTCACAAATGGCTTCAGAGATGACGTCAAAAATATCAATTTTTAGTATTTAAACACCCATCGACTTTCATAGTAAGCAATAGGAAAGGTGCATTTACCAATAAGTTCCCGAATTGAAAACATCGTTGAAAATGTGCATGGACGAGGGACGTGTAGATGATGGACCTTCTTAAAGCTCAGCTGACTGACAAGTCAAATGAGCGAAAATAATGAAAATGTGAACATATGGCAACACAGATGACAGAGAGGCATCGGACACAGACCAATCATGCAGGCTGAGCTGACAGACATGTCAGCTCAGCCAAAATAGCTCTGGGTTTATTTCTGAAATCAGCATAAATGTAAGGAAATGTGGGTCACTATGTTGAGAACAGCCTGATTCTGGTTTACGGAGATTGAATCTAGGATTTATCCTAGGTTTGGGACCATGCACTGGGACAGAGTGTGGTTTATTGTGTCTTTTTACCTGGAATCCTTCATCGAGCGAAGACACGGTTCTGCAAGTGTTCCACAATCACTGTTATCAGAGCCTGAGACACGGCAGAAGCATGTGCACAGTGGACTCGTAAATGCATAGCTGGGGGAAATATGTTGACACTCAAAATGGCTAGTGACTGATGTCTGTTATGGGTGAACTTGATGTTTAAGCAAAAATGATCTGTAATTCGGCCATGATAATTGTACATGTAGCACATGTTGGGATATTTTTGTCGATATAATTGATAACTGGTCGACAAAACTTATTTGGCCGTACCGAGTAAAACTTTCTAGCCAGTTTGTAAAACAAAAATAGCAAATCAAGGTCCCTGGTGCCTTCTTAAATATATGATATACAGGTTCATACTTGGATTGCATGTACACCTACTGGCAAAAGGTTCATGTCACCTTGGACAAGTACGTGATAGACGCGTTCAGGGGCAGCATGCATGTCCCACATCACGTGCCCAGGACAATCTTTTGAGCTGTCAACTAAAGAAGTCACATTAATAAAATATGCAACATATCAGTGTGAAATGTAACGCAAACATCGACCTGCTTTTATCTGCTAATGTGTGCATAAACAGTACTTTCAGTGGTGACAGCATATAAAGAGTAGAACAATTGAAAGAGTTGAGGTCTGCAATCGCGGGTACTTGTGTCATCTCAGGCTTCTCCACAGATGAACTCAAATGCATGTACGATTTAAATATCGACGTCCTGATTTAAACCACTTTTGTACATAATATCAGCCTTCGACTTGTATTTATGTTATATATTTTATACCCTACTGTACCAGCATGTAATTGTGTAAAAATTATATATATATATATATATATATATATATATATATATATATATATATATATATATATATATATATATATATATATATATATATATATATATATATATATATATATATATATATATACATATATATATATATATATATATATATACATGTAAACATCTTTATGGTCTTGTTGACGGATTGTCTTTTGTTTTCACCTTTGTCGTTTCCTATCAGCACAACTCGTCATCAGGTGCACAGTATACGAGTCGTTTTTGTTGTTAGTTACCATAGGGACACCTGTGATAGGCTTTAGTGGCGCGCACTACGCACTTCACCTGAGTTTACCGAAATACACATAAATGTATAGTGTTTCACTGTCATGAGAAGGTGGATGTAGTATTTTTCAGAGACCACACTCTGTGGTTTGACTTCAGTTTATCCAGTCTTCACTATTTATACATATGGGCTGAGTAGATCAGCAGACCCGGAAAGGTCACCCCATGTGATGTTGTGTACAATTACAGAGAAATTGGTTTAAACATATTTTATTGACAGTATGGTAGGGGAAAAGACAAAGGCATTATTAACTCCTCTTGCAGGGAGATTATTATTATTAGCTATTCACTAAAATATATGTGTCGCCTATTTGTCTTTCTGTACATTCTTTGTAAGTAGAATGTGAGTTATTATGTCAAAAACACAGTAGCCATTTTCCGAGAAGATTTATTTTTCTCGCAATGATGTCCACAGACTGCAGATTATTTTTCAGTTCTCTTGTCATGGTAGGTTACAAAGAAAAATAGCAAAAATCGTACACAACTTTAGAGGAAACTGTAATATAGTTCCAAAATGCTCACCAGTTGTCACTACATGACCAAATAACGTTTTCCTTGAGTGTGATGGTCTCATACCACTAACTGGCCTATGTGAAGCAGCTTGTACATCGTGGCATAAATAACTGCCAGCCATCTTCAGCAAGGTTAGCACTACAGGCCATAGATCAGTGCCTCTGATTAACTTTTTGTGAAACTTTTTTTTTTTTTTTCCATTTAGCCCTGAAAATGTTGCTGTCATGTTTATTTTGAGCAAATTTCATGTTATTATTACTAAATATTAGTTGATTAAATAATATTTGATAAAAGAAAGTTAATTTGCGTCCTATATTTTTCTAAGGAGTGGCAGGGAGTGCCACACAGGGAGACTTGTTGACAAGACAGGACATCACTGATAGAATAAAAGAGCAATGAGTTTACTCGCATATGGATACCTTTAAAAATCATGGGACTGTCCAAGGCCTGCCTGTAAGTTGTTTGGATATATGAATGTACGGCGTTAAAAATAGTTCGTTAACTTTAAAAGTAATGTTTTTAGACAAACCGTTATGTTTGGACTCTAAAAGGTGCCATATACAGGTATTATAATTGTTTGGAGTCTGTCTCGGTCTGTTCTAAAATTTGCACATTCGAACAAATAATGGAAAACGTCCTCATTTGCACCACCACAGACACACCTAGGGAAGTCAACAAGACCATTTTAAACAAGTCTGCATTAAGCCTCCCACATTCCATACGCATACGTGCAAGTAAAACAGCTGTTCGCCTGATGCAAACGAATTTACTTTAAACTTATAACGGTCTAACTTATTTTAAAAAATCACTTAGAAACTCATCATCACGAATGGCAGGCCGTAAGCCATTCCAAAGAGAAACAACTGATTGTAAGAAGGGTGCATTAAATAGACTGGTCCGGGCTCATATTAAAGATGATTTATCACCCGTTTCAACATTGTACCGGCCCCGCTGACCTACAGATCTTGGCAGTAAATCTCTCAAATACTGTGGTGCCTTACCATTAACAAATAGTGGCCTTCTTGCAAAGCGTAGAGAAACCGGGGGTGGGTGGGTGGGGGGGGGGGGTGAGGAGGATAAATTCTATGTTCTTGAAAGGAGAGTTAACCACGCCATGTTGGTAAATGGCTTTGGACAAAACTAAAATGCATGCATGTACAATAGTATCCTTATATTCATCAAGTAGACATATAGTCTTATGGACTGTTACTTATTTTCCCAAACGTCGTTTAAGGCAATGCCTGTATGTCCGCCTAGTAAATAACCTGGAGATAAATACAAGGAAAAGTTACATGCCAACGCAGTTTCAACAAAATCTACATGATGCGCTTTTGACAAGATGTAATACAAATGTTAATAGGTGGACGATAGAACAGATATTCCTTAACATCAGCTGACTAAAGTCGCTACTATTTGCTTGGCGAACAAAACAAATACTCCTAACTGGCAGAGTTCAGGCTCCTATATCAATGCCCTCCTGTGACCCCAGAGACGCTCCATTCGAGTTTTTTTCAGAACCGAGCCTAAATATACATACCTAAGGTCTGATTTGTGGGTCTGACCCAGCAAAGCACAAAAGACCACTTTAATGCAGTGACAGGTACAATGACGACAATATGCCACATAAGAACCTTTTCTCATTTTTTCTTTGTCAGCTTCTATGATAAGATGATATGACAACAAACAATTCACCAGGTCACACCTATCAACGCCATAAGCCAAACTACAATCTGGTTCTTTCTGGTTGGTCCATTATGTCATTCAACGTCTTTATATTCATTTTGCACCTATGACTACTCATACATTAAAATTAGCTCTTTAATTTACTAATTGTATGTATGTATATGTTAACGTGTATAAACACACACACACACGCACACACATATGTGTATATATATATATACATGTATATAAAACCTTTGATGAATTTCTACCCGTCGTGTGATCCATTTATACTGGTCTGACGGTACTGTTCTAAAGTAAAGTTACAACAGAAAGTTTGTACTTCATCCCTGTACATTACAGTTAAGAAGACTGTGTGTCATGTATCTGCTTACAATAAAACTCTACGAGTTTACTTCATACAGTATATATTAGTCTTTGCTTATGAACATGCACTGTTGCGAGAACTAATAGATTGAATTTTACGAACATGTGTATGCTTAAATTCGTAGTTTCACATCTCTGTTTAAGCAAATCAGAGGGTTAAAATATCCATTGATACATGTATATTAATCCAAATTGATATCGACATTAGCACAGACACAACCATTCCCCCTTTTTTTAGAGAAAATTACCAAAAACTTATTATTCTCCACTTTTTTCATGTCAATAATAAAATAATTCACAGATATTTGGCAAGTCAGTCTAACATATTTTATTCTCGTACTCTTTGGTACAACGTTTACAGAAAATAAATGTTTTAAGCTCACGCTACACTGCATATGGTCCAGTAAAGTGTGAACAACTTTAGTTTGCAAGATTAGACGGATAGACAAGGAAAATTAACAGGCATCGCACCAAAACAAAACAATCAGTCAAAGGCAGTTGTGATAGGTTATATATGAAGAGTAGAGAGACCATGGTCAAACTTTGGTCCATGGTAGACAAAAGACTCAGAGAAAAGCTTGAAGTTCTCTCCTCGAAAGGATGGACAAATGCTGATTATCATCAGGGTAGGAAATAAGAAATTATTTCCATTTGTCCACAAGGCTCAGAAAATATAAAGATTGATTTGCAGTGTTAATTTGGAAAAGTTTATAGTGTTTAAAGCACTTCTCCACAGCAAAATATATTTTGTACAGATATGTCCCTATGCAATTTCAAAGAAACAGTCTGAGTGGTTCGGAGAAGCAGCTAGGTTTGTTTTTAAAGTTTGCCCAAATAAAGAACCAAAAAAATTCAAAAAGTATTGGAACATAACCATTTAAACAAGCTTGGTAGAGACCCATTCAGGGTACATCCCAATCAAAATATGAGTCAATCTGGTCAGCGGTTTCACAGAAGTCAAAAATGTGAATGAACGACAGACGGCCAACAGACCATCCCATAATATCAGCGGACGGACAGGTCAGTGGAACTAAAACTAGAAATATCACTCGACCGTGACCTCTTGAACAGACCTGGATGAGACCCACCTGTGGTACATTCCCACCACGTTTGAAGCGGACAATGTTGACAGTTTGGCTGAGAAACAGAAATCTGAAGGCTATCGATATTTTCCAGTTCGTGTTTTCCAAGGCACCACGCAGGTACATTGTCATTTAACAACATACTATATTTCCTTAACATTTGGGGTGGTTGTCAATCAATTCTTGGCCAATCAAATGAATAAAAGAGCCTTTGCAGTACGGAAAACATTATTCAGCGATCTGTCAAACGGCGACAGCGACAGCCTGGTTTCAAAGTGTGACGTCATGGAGGCAGACCTTCGAGCCCCATGACCTCAAGCCTGGCAACGAAAGTTGTGTTAACTTGCTTCGATGGGGCTGCCTACGGCCGCTCGTGGTCATTGCACGGATGGCGGGTTTGCTCTTCCGTTCCCTACCTCTTCATCCGGTTTTTAGGGTTAGTGTTTTATTGTATTCACTCCTGTCTGTTTACTTTATATAGTTAGCTTGTTAGACTTGTCTGTACACCTTACTTAGTTAGCCTGTCTTTATTTTGTAGTTATTTTCTCAATAAGTTTCATTTCTCTTTCCAACCTGAGTTTTGTAACGCTATTTTGTGTGTTTTCTCTGCTGTTCACGTTTATGCTTATTTCGATGTGTTTATTTATACTTTTTTCCTCATTCCTGGGTTTCGATAAAATATTATTATGTACGTGGGTATTGTTGATTACGGTGCCAGTTTTTTCCCCGCCTGTCTTTTGGTGCAATGCGCGCAAAGTGTCCCGAGGAAAACTGTTGACTAAGACTACTTTTTGCTTCAGACAAGGCTTGTTGGTATTTGAATGAAAGGTATCTTCATGATGAAATTGACTTGTTAACCATTATTTGTTTAATGGTAATGAGAAAGCAGCTATAGCAGTGATTACCACTTTAAGGGTTAACAGTCGTTCACGTGCCTGTAGGTAGCAACGGCCCATGCTAAAACGCGAGTGGTATCATGATGACGTCGCAAAATCCGGCGGTATGCCGAAAGTGTGTGTGTGGACAGGAAATGATGCGAACATGCAAACATATCACAGCCTTAGTGGTTTACTTTATAGTTATCTTGTTTGTCTTGCGTTCAAGTGAAGGAAGATTTTAAGTTTTTAGGAGTAGCGGATATCGTCAGGCGATGTCATCAAAGGTCATGCCGCGATGGATTTCCCCAGTGGACAGGCACATCAAAAACAGGCGTAAAAAACGGGAACTTTAATCAACATTACCAATGTACATAATAATATTTTACCAAACCCTTAAGGACGAAGAAATAAAAGCACCAACTAGAAAAATTGATTTTCTTGTCAGCAAATGATACAAAATTGCAGGATTTTTTTTTTCCAATGTGTCAGGTTTGAGACACAAGTGTAATCATGATTTTTCACAACTAATTAGTGATTGATATCGACATTTATGGGGTGGATGGTTTACGGTCAACTTTCAATTGTTTCTTCAACAATTGACATCACAAACACCCAAACACGGGACAAAAATTCTTTGGAGCATGACGATTACAGGCACAATATTATAACTTTACTCTACGGTTTAGCCCTGCAGGCGTTTGACGTTGATGGGCCTTTGGCGGGTCATGCATCCCAAACGTGGTCCTAGAGCTGTCTGCCCACGGGCAAATGTTTGCGGGGTTGAATATTTTTGTTTGGGTTTTTTTCTTCTCTCATTCTCTTTTTGGTATTTTGTGAGTGTAGCATGCATGGTCGTGACAGTTTCATCACAGTACAATGTCCAAATAGTGACTTATAAGCCCAAGAGGGCTCGGTACAATCTTACATGAACAATGAATGATATATCCTTTGTATATGTACAAGTCACTGAAACAAAATTACCTACCTACCTATTTTGATTTGTTATCCTAACGCAAATACATTTTGAGCTGTGACCGATTAAAGTGGGATTTAGTTTTGGTGTCTTAGCAGTTCTTAGTAAAATCTGGGGTTTCTGTGATATGTTTGTAAATTATTTTTGCATTACCACTGCGGTATTACAGCACACCAATGGTATTATTTATTTATTTATTTATTTATTTATTTATTTATTTATTTATTTATTTATTTATTTATTTTTTATTTATTTATTTATTTATTTATTAATTTATTTTTTATTTATTTATTTATTTATTTATTTATTTATTTATTTATTTATTTATTTATTCATTCATTCATTCATTCATTCATTTATTCATTTATTTATTTATTTATTTATTTATTTATTTATTCATTCATCCATTCATCCATTCATTCATTCATTTACTTACTTACTTATTTATTTGTTGTATTTAAATAGCATTTGATTGTGTTTTGAATAATGTTCTGGGTCTAACAAGACAAAAAAATCACAGTATTTCAAATCTTTTTTCATCTATATCAAGACAGAATAGGAGAGAAGATTGAGAAGACATTGTTTTTATGTGCCCTTGTTCAACATGTATTTATGGGCACGACGTAGGGGCCATTATGAAAAAAAAACTCCATACGGGCACTTATTATGATAATAAAATATAATTTAAAGCTTTTATCATTGGTGTGTGGAAATTATAAGGAAAACAAAGTGTAACACCATGCAGACTATAAAATGTCACCAGATTTTCAAAATTATAAAGAAGATGAATATCTTGCTGTTTGTGGTGTACAACCACAAGCATTTGGATGGAGCGAGCATTTCAACTTAAAGATATAAGAGGGAGTAGGAACAGTCGATTTACTATTGTTCAATTTGGGGGGGGGGGGGGGTCTCTCTGTTTCTATACCGACATCAGCCACCTTGCTCCATGCAACCCATCTGCTTTCACTTTATGGTCCAGCACCTATTTGTCAGAATTTTATTCTGAGCTTCCACGCCTTACAAAATCATGATCAGTAATAAATATATGACGAGCGCAGACGTTCATTAGGACACCCAAAAAAGATATGTGAACCTATATATCCATTTCACCCCTATCCTTTATAATATGTGCTTTGATCCGCCGGGACCCCAGGCCCGGGGGTGGGGACACATGCTCAACATCAGGATGGGTGTGTGCCTCAGACATTTTTATACAATACCCTATTTTAACCTTAACCTGGTGTAAAAGTTTCCTTTTCTTAATCCAGTAATGTGTTGAAAGGAGTGCCGCATCCGTGCATTTAGGAGACCAACATTCCAATTTTTAGTTCTAGCATATTCTTAGTTTCTACACCCCCCCCCCCAAAAAAAACTTACTAATTATATCCTACATCTCCAGGCTATATTCAAGATCTATACATTTGTTTGAAAAATGAATGAATAAGACATTCAGTTTACTCAACTAATTGTTTTCCCTATCGTAATCCAGCTGTGTACATTTTTTTTTTTTTTGGGGGGGGGGGGCGTGGTTCTAATCCTGGAAGTAATGAAAACAGGGCCTTTCCAGCGGCACATACCCAGTACAATCCTACATGGGAGTATCCCCGCCACCGGGGGTGGTCTGGGGGCTTTGATAGACAGAAAATTTAATGTTTCACTAAAACCATAAGACCAGGGACGTGTTAACACGTCCCTGAGAAGACTAATGTCCACGAGATATTTACAGAAGTAACTACTAAGATATCTAGTTGTATGGCCAAAATATCAAACTCCACAAATATATGGATTTTTAATAAAGTTGAATTAAAATGCCCTCTTGTAGTTTGAAATCCATGAAGTTGCCCAGGCATTACAAAGTTTGAAAAGTTTCAGTAACCAGTCTAAAAATCAAGTTTAGCCTGCCACTTATTTAGTTCTCGTGCCAGACCACATCTGTAGAGTTCCAAATATGATTTTGGAATAAAGAGAAATCAGTGATTTATATAACCTTTAAACGTACAAAAAAGCACACTCCACTACTTTACACACTATAGCAAGATGCAGGATGACGCCGTAACGTAATACTGGCAAGCCAGTCTTACACGATAACCCAAATATTGTTGATCCAGCTGCTTTAAATGTCCGTTTTCAGACGTTACACTTCAAGTATGAATATAAAATGAGTTTATGCTGTCTTATTACGCAAACTACATATGTGTAATTGCTGTAAAAGAGTAAAGATTTACGAAATCAAAAGTCTCTGAAAGATGATAGAACTATGAAAATGGCAACTGGAATCTAAATGCTTTGCCATGGCAACAATGAGTCCGTCGCCATACATGTTCACGCTACTGACTAGGCATTGCACGGCAGTAGGCTTCTAAAATCCTGTACGACACGGTGGACCCCAGCGGGTCTTCAAGATGCCTGGTGAAAGAACCTTGTCCGATGATGTAAAGCGTTGCATCCGTGCTGTCCGTGATTATTTCCAGGACGAATACAGAAGAGGGAAACCCAAGTAAGCAATACG
>OZ026625.1:3148102-3213102 GCA_964020975.1 Hermodice carunculata | reverse complement strand
GCTTGGAGAAATTAAAGGCGAACTACATGAGAAAGTTAAAACATGAATTATAATTTGAGCCACAGCTTTGGCAAACCGGGGGGCGGAGGAGGGGGGGGGGCAAGCTGTCAACATGCAAAACATCTAAACAATCTTCTGCATGAAATCATATTTGCTTAGTGTAAAAATTTCTAGCCACATCAGCTGATTGTAAGATTATGACTTCACATCAACCCAAACATGTCTGTGAACATGCCACTGCCTTCAAAAATGCATTATGAGTATAAATGATTATACATCCATTTCCAAACAGAACAGAATGGGCTATGTGTGAAGTTAAAAATGTGTTCACTGTTGGTATACACGTAATATATATATATATATATATATATATATATATATATATATATATATATATATATATATATATATATATATATATATACATATATAGTGAGTGTGTGTGTGCAGGCATTTAACACATGTACTTAAGTTGCATTGTGGTCCTGAGCGTCTGAAGGGATGAATTTGCCGGTGTACCACGTTCCAGATGCATATAGATAACACAACGCAAATAAAGTTTATTACATTTCATATTTTTTTTTAACATGTATAAACTGTATGTGCTCAGATAACGACATTTATATCAATACAAATGAATTGTTTTTGAGTGTTTGGTTGTATTGGAGAACAACTTATTTTTCTTCCTTATGGCCATTTTTTCCGGATTGGTCCTCAGACATTATTGTAAACAGAAGCTCCATATTTGGCATGGCTACGCCAAACTGCGCACCTTGGTTTTGAATAGTTGTAGCTTTCAACATTTTGCAAATGAGTTGTCGTTTTAATTTTTAAAGTCCCATATCCCGACATTTTATTTGAGATTTTAACACTTAGAAACTCGAAACCTGGCACGATTTTCTTCCATACATGTCTGTTTTTCACAAAGATGTTTTGGAAATTACGCAAATAAATACCATTAAAAATTTTGCATCTTGAATATATCCACAAGTATCCTAGGGAGAGGTGGCATTCTAACCTGAATTGGTAGGTTTGTCCTGTATGTGCATGCAATGAACCATAAAAACAAAATATGTAGAATTTCATTTTATTCTAATCAGAGACACTTGTAAAGTTACTATGTTGAATAGCTTCAAAACTATTATCGGTACAGGGAAACCCGTCTATTGTGGGCACCTCTGGAACTGGCAAAAAGTGTCTACAGTTAGCAGGTGTCCACAATAAACAGGTGTTCGGCCCTGATATAACTGTCCACAATTTACAGGTGTCCACATTATATAGGGGTCCACAAGGACAGGTTTTACTGTATATGTGCGATTACAACTTCAATTCATAAGTTTGTTTTGTAGCTAGATCTACTGAACCACAAAAAAAATGTTGTAGAATTTCAATTTATCCTAGTCAGGGACACTTAAGTTTCAATGTTAAATATCTTCAATAATATTGCAGGTACAGGTGCCATTCAAACTTCAATTTATAGGTTTTTTCTGCAGGTGCATCAAATGAACTACAAACACAAGTTGTAGACCTTTAATTTACGGTCTTAAATCACCCTTGAAACATTCAAATGTTGCAAATGTTCAAAGTTATTATAGGTATATAGAGGTGGCATTCCAAATTAAAGTCTTTAGTTTGTGCTGAAGACTCACCCAACCAACCAAAGACGCCAGTTGCAGCATTTAAATTTATGCAAGTTTTGAAGATGGACACATTGCTGGGAAGCAAAGCTTCTTTTCTAATACCTCACTGGACAAGTTTATTGTTTTAATTGAAACTATTATTGATTTATAGGGCATTACCTACACATTAACACAATTGCGTTTGTGTCTTTTTGTCCAAAACCACTTCCTAGTAGTCATTACCCTATTCCGCAGTCCGAACTCTTTACTCTCCATAAGCTAACCTGTCCCTGTCTAACTTATATACATAGAAGTACTATTGTCCATATTGCACACGTTCCTCTGACAAATTTTGACATAGGCTGTATTAGCCCAAATAAATTAAAGGGTATTCAGCGGGTAACTACTCAACATGTTTCGGAGCCATTCACCCGTACATGTCTCTCTGAGTAGCAGCTCCTTGTCTAAGCTAAATATTCAGCAAAGACAACCCACATAATAATGAATAAATCGATGGTGTCTTGCAAAAGGGACTTAAGTCAATTTTTCTGGATTTTCGTATTTTTGCATGTGCATTCCTCTCCTATAAAGGAACCTTTCTGTATTAATGGTGAACCTCGATATTGTGTAGTAAGGGAATTATAAGGTTTTGAAAATGACGCCAATTTTTGAAGAGTTTTTTCCGGTTTTGTAAGAACGGCTTATATTGGAGTGAGCCTATATTGCATAGATTTTGCAAACAATTTTGATCAGCAAATCACTTGCAAAAAGGACATATAAATTTGAGCCCATTTGGTAATACAAAAATATATATTTGGGGTCTAGATGCTATTAGCAAAAAGGACTTATGTGAAAATGAGTCATTCTGTCAAATTCATTATTGTCAGGAAAAGCATGATATTAATATTGCAATAAGGACTCATAAGGACTTGAGTCATTTTGCCAAATTCATTTTGACAACAATAGCAAAGTATCAAATTTGCAATAAGGACTCATAGGGAATTAAGTCCCTTTCTCAAAATATATTTTGGAAACATGAGTGTTTTATCGCTGTGTAAGAGAGACTTATATGAAGTTAAACCATTCTTGTAAAATATGTTTAATATGGTTCTCCCATTATAAGTCATTTTGTGAAGACATCAGATGATTCACGTGGGCTTTTGAAAATAAGGACTGCTCCCTCACGCCGGATGTTGGTCTGCTAAGCAGAAGTCACACACATATAACAGGAGGGTTCTTGCATTTATTCTTTCTCACATAGCCAGTGAAAAACTTGCAATTTGTGAAATAACATGCATGAATTATTATAGTTGAAGATCAGAGGTAAGTAGCAAGTTGATGAAAACAAAGTAAAAAAGTTGCTAAAATAAAGCATAAAGTTAGAGTGAGTGATAATACGTGCATTTGATAAACTGCACACGGGGAGCAATTATGACTACTCTACAGGACAAAATTTAAACCAACCCATATCCTCCCAATAAATTTTATTACACCTTTTGTTTAGAATGAGATTAAGAGATAGGCCAACAGGTCCCTGCTAAAGTCTTGTTAGTTTCATCTTGCCATGTAGCACACCGTACATAATTCACTTTTGTAACTCATTTGAAGTTAACGCCTACATGCTACATTTTATAAACATAAAACTGGGGCACATTGACAATCATGATTGTTTATATTCTTGGCCAGACAAAGATTGACTATGTGCTAATAATTATTCATTATCTGAATGGCTTGAACTGTATAGCTTATTTTATTGATACTTTCATAGTAGGCCTTTAAAAAATCATCTTATTCTCTGTTCTCATGATTCTGCTACTAGTACAACAATCCTTTTTATGGGGGTTACTAGCTACTGACATAATAATTATATCCCCCGCGTCCAAAGGATCCGTGGGATGTATTGGTTTTGTGACCGTTCGCCTGCCGTGTCTGTCTGTCCGTCTGTCCGTCCGTCCGTCTGTCTGTCCATCGGGACGACATTAACGCGATAACTTAAAAAAAATATTGCATGTAGCTCCGCCAAATTTTGGTTACAGATGCACCTTATGATGAAGCAGGTCAAGTTCGAAACCAGCTTCCTGTGATCATTAATTAATTAGTAAATTAACAAAAGATCGTTAGGCAGCCTCCAGATCCCAACGGCCATATCTTTAGAACTATAAATGCTAGCCTTTTGAAATTTTCAGTGTAGGTAGATCTTAGGTAGGAGGTGTGCATAGGATTAAATTTATTTGGCTGAATACTTTCTTTTACTAATTAATGAATTAACAAAGATCATTAAGCACCTCAAATAGGCAACCTCCAAATCCCAACAGCCTTATCTTTGGAACTATAAATGCTAGCCTTTTTAAAGTTTTAGTGTAAGTAGATCTTAGGTAGGAGGTGTGCATGGGATTAAATTTATTTGCCTGAATACTTTCTTTTACTAATTGATTAATTAACAAAGATCATTAATCACCTCAAAATCACCTGCATAATTTTGTCTGGGCCATATCTTCTAAAGTATAAATGCTAGCCCTTTGAAATTTTGGTTAGTGATGCACTTTATGATGAAGCAGGTCAAGTTGGCAAACTAGCTTCCTGTGATCATTAATTAATTAACTAATTAACAAAAGATCGTTAGGCAGCCTCCAGATCCAAACGGCCATATGTTTGAAACTATGAATACTAGCCCTTTGAAATGTTCAGGGTTTGTAGATGTTAGGTAGGAGGTGTGCATAGGATTAAATTCATTTGGCTGATTACTGTCTTTTACTGATTAATTAATTAATTAACAATGATTGTTAAGCACCTCGTGGCAAAAGTAGTCTCTCAAAGGAGGTGATATCTCAATTGGGGGACAGCCTGCGTTGCGGGGGATATATTTGTTGTCGCGTGCGATGACTATCTCTAGTTATCTAAACATTTTAACTATCTTAAAGGTATTATCATTTTGGTAATGAAATTGATAATCCAAGTGTGTTTTTATGTAGTTCATGTAAGTATGCATAAGAAGATATCAAAAAACAAAAACCAAAAAAAATCCCAAAACATATCAAATACATAACGTTTCTGCCCAGTTTTAATGAAGATTTCCACGCAGTGAAACATTAAGCCATCCATAAAAAGATCGTGTTGCTTGTTACTCTACTGGCAATTATAATTTCTTTCTTTCTACAAGGGACCGTAAAATTAGATTTTCAACATTCATCCTCAGCAAACTGAAAATACAGGGAAATAAACTTGTTCAGGCAATGTGCATTGCTATCATAAATTAACCCCTCAATTCTCACAATGTGTAGGCCTATTAATCTCAACAATTCTATAATTTGCCCATTGATTTACCAATTAAAACATTCCTGCCTACCTTATGTAAGTTTTCAATGTTAACAGCAACAAAATTTTTATGAAATGGCCTCAACATGCTATTTAGTTAATAAAGTGGTTGGTAATCCATGTATCCATGGAAGTTTCAATGCATGAAATGAATAACTCTGCATAATACATAGGTAGATAGCAACAGAATTATTCATTGACAAGATTTAACACAAAATATATTAAATATTGATAATCACATGTGTAGCTTTCATGCTTGTTGATTGATGAGTTGTATAAGAATGGACTAGGCCTTCTTCAAGATAATCATTTATACCTGTAATTAAAACACGAGTTTGAACTGTACCTAAAATACCCATGTTTGGTTACATTATACATAAAACCTAAAGTTATTTATCTCCTACAAAACTTGTCTATTCAAGTTGAATAGGCCTATTAAATTTTGATTCATTGTGTGCAGGGCTGTTACATTTTCAGCAGCCAGTCTAGGCCTAAAACTTATTCTTTTAATCTCCAATATTGGTACTTTATTAATGTTTATGCTCTGTAGTTTAGGCATAGACTGGAAGTAAAAAATTCTTGAAATCTTCAAAGTATAACAAAATGTTATGTAATAAATGCAAGGCAAAGCAATGCTTAGTGTAAGCACAAGCCCCTTTCTGAATCTCTCCCAATTTTAGTAGAAATAAGCATTATTAACTTGATTAATAAATTAGCAGATGTAATTAACTTTTGGATATGAATTTTGCGAGTAATTTTGACAGACTAATTACTATGTTTAAATTTGTTGTGGGTCTGCCCTGACTAAGGGGACCCATTATAATTTGAACTATCTTGTCAAGATGTCTGTCCATCATCTTGTTCACCCACAAATTCATGTATACCAAGATCTATCAACAATACCTTTACAAATTTATTTTCCTCAAATTTTACATAATTATTGTCTTGGAGGAACCCATGGACTGGTGATATTAATGTCAGGAACCATCACAATAACACTTTGCTAGAAGACTGCTTTTGGTTTACACTCAAACTGGACTAAGGGTGTTCCTTGAATTATATTTTCACTATTTGCATGTCAAATGATGTCAAAAGTAAAATCTCATCACATGATTATGACACTTTCTTCATTAGCTCTATGCCTACATACAAAGTACTGTAAAAGTTGTTGGGTGTTAAAAAAAGACATATTTTTCTGTTTGCTCCTGGGCAATGAACAGAACTTTTGACATTAAATTTTAGTGACAATGATGTGAATTCAATCTCTGGAAAGTTCTCTTTTAATATACTTAATTTATTTGCAATCTAAACTATTTACTGTGAAAGGTACTTGTAATCTATCCAGAATACTTTTGGTACACATACGTTTCCTGTCCTGAGGATTATTTTTGTTGTTTTTATCATTGTTTTTAAGCTTTCAGGTCACTGGCATCAACGTTTTGCTCCAGTGGTTTTGATTTTCTAACTTCCATCAACTAGATTCTTGTGTGTGTTTGGGATGTAATTCTTTTAACCTTTGATAAAGTTGCTTCAAACTTAACACACACATGCACCTTGACCTGAGGGTGTGTCATACAACAAAACTAGGACACTATGTCAAGTATGAAACCGGAACCTGTAGGTCGAGGGGGGCATACTTCCAGCAATCTCTGATTGCGTTTTAATTTAACATTGAGGCCAAAACTTATTTATTCCATCCATTGTGTGTGACACATTGTTGTATGTACATGATTTGGCTTCACTTTGTTCTATCTCCAAAGACTTGTAAAAAAGTGTCTTACAGAAAATCAAAAAAAAAGCTTTTGGGATGAAAACATGCAACCAATATCAAGATAAAACATAGTCTTAGAGTTTAAGTTAACTATCGACTTTATATTTTTTATTTTGTTGAAGTAGTGTGGGGAAAATAGTGGAAATACAACAATTCTTTACCAAAAAATTTGCAATATTCTTCATTTAAAAAGTCATTTATTTACATCTAATCTGCATTTTGAAGCTCAAATTCACATGAAATAAAAACTTGGCACATTGAAAATTCAGTAGGGCTTGTATCTGGGACCAAACCGTGCATCCAAATAAAAATAAACAGTTTTCGTTAAATATCTCGAAACTCACTTTTTGTGAGATAGACCACTGTAGTTCTCAGCCGACGATATGACTGGCACTGCTACTAATGATTAAATTTCTGATTCTGAATTATGATTAAAGTTCTGAAATTTAAAATGACAAAATCAATTTGAATTATGATTAGAGTTCTCAAAATAAGATCGCAAACCTTTTTTGACTGCATATTTGTGACTGATAATATGTAGAATTTTCTGCTGTCTATCTACATATGATTGTGAATTATGATTATAGTTCTCAAAAGAAGAATGTAAACTGTAAAGCTTCAGGTCTATTCAATTTCATGTTGAATATTATGCTGTCTATCTGCATTTGATTCTGAATTATTATGATTAAAGTTCTGAAATTTGAAATGACATAGTTAGTAAGTATATTTTTCTTTTTTTATTGATGACCTGTCAACCTGGAGCAATATGCAACAACAGTAAATTTACATTTCATGCATTTTTCTGATGAGGGTGTGGGGCTTTCTGAGTTTGAAATGGTTTAGGTTGGCACTCTAAATGTCCATACATCCATCAAAATGTCCAGTGGCATAGTTAACTTCAATATGTGAAGGATGTGAACATGATAACATTATGGAGTATCTGAAATATTGTTTCTCAGACTGAGCGCAGCTGCCTGTGTGTCTCCGACGTCACACTTGATTCAGTGAAAATGGCTGTCCAGTGTTTTCCTCACATTGTAAACTCAAAGGTGCCCACCTTTCACCTTTTCCTCACCACCTTTAATTTTTTTAACCACATTCCAGCTTTTTCCATTATAAAAAACATGGTGTTTTAGTATTTTCTGGTACAAATTTTTACCAAGACATGGACATTACCGTCCACCTTTCTGCTTTAAAGTCCTGAGAAAACTCTGATGTCAAACAATTTTATAAGTATTCAAACTACAGACATGGAACTTGATGGTAATATTAATCTGCATTATGAAGATACGTGCCTGTTTTGTGTGGTGTGTGTCCATGTGACTGTCCTTGTGTCCATGATGACAGCATTTGGGGCATCTATGTCCATTTCATGTGAACATATTACTATTATAGCCTGATTATGAAAATTAGCAGCCCACAATTATTCGAACTTGTAACATTCTACTTAATACTTGTTGCTGGTTCTGCAGAATCTATTCCGCTACTGGACAGAACTCAGGCCTAGCAAGTGGGAGGCCTTGGGGGCACACAAGGGAGGTACAAGTGAATAATCAGGTAAAAGGGATTAGATGTGCCTTGACCTTTTTGTGTGTGGGAATTGTTCATGATTGTCTAGATGTAATGGTTCAGTAAGTTTATTTAACACTTTACCCCACCTTTGTCAGTGTCCCCCAGGTGTTCCAGTGGGTGGGCCAGTTATCTCTTTATTAAAGGAGGACACTTGAGATGTTTTTCATTTTAGCTTTTCAAAACACTCATACCATTACTGCAAATATGTTTTACTGGCAGAACAAAGTTCTTTAGCCATATTGTCATTTTTCGTAGGGAAACTTTAAGCTCTATTTACATTCTATAAGCAAGGAAGCCATGTGAGATATCTGGCCAATAGGAATGCCAGACAATAATCATAGCACTGAAGTATACAGAAACATGATTAGTATCTGCCAATGTTGTTACAAAAACTCTTAGTGGATTGTTTAGCAAAAACAAACCACTGCATACCCCATGGTAAAGTGTTGCAACAACTTAAGTTTCAGTACCACCCAAGCATGAGAACTGTCAATAATAATAAATTATTGCGTACCTTTGAATAGTAACTGTTATACAAACATAAACACTTTTGAAAGCAAACATTGGAGCCTGCAGGGAAAACAATAGTGTTTTACATTTGGTTCAGCTGACTACATTTTTGTGTTTTATATTATGTCCACCCAAAAGGAAGTGCAAGTACATGGGTAAATGTACAGCATCTATTGGATGGACATCTCACATGGCTTCTTTCAAAATGAAGGATTCTTGCTTAAAGGATGTAAATGGAGTTGAAAGTTACTTAAAGTGAGAATATGGCTAAAGACTTTATTCTGCTACTGACACGTCATAATATGCAGGACCTAGTCGAGCGTTTTGATAAGCTGAAATTGAAAATCATGGGTGTCCTCCTTTAAGCAAAAAGAACTTAAATGCAGAGAGTCTTTACTGCAAAAGACATTTTCTTATCTAAATGGCAAAAATGACATTGCATAATGGGCTTATATGTGGTTATGTCTTTTTTGCAAAAAAACTATTTTCATCTAAAAGGCCAATATTTTTTGCAGGAATGACTCCTATGTACTTGAGCCATTGTTACAAAATACATTTTTAGTACTAGAGATCAATATGTACCTGCAAAAAATGACTCAAAAGTACCTAAGTCTTTTTTGCAAAACATGTTTTTGTTCAAAGGAACCATTTCCTTTTTTTTTTTTTTTTTGTGAAAGGACTCAAATGCATTTAAGTCTTTCTTGTAAAAGAAGTATTTGTATATCCAGGTAAATATCATTATGGAAAAAGGCCTTATATGGAGATAAGTCATTTTTGTAAAATACAACTTTTCGGTTTTACCCTCAATCTTCACTGCACAAAGGGCTTATCATAAGTTAAGCCCATAATGCAAAAGAAAGATTTGTCTGTAAAATGACTTACAAACACATTTCTCTTAATAACTTTTTTTATTGACAAGTAAAATACAAAAGTGATTTACCTGGGGATCTATTATGTATATCTTATTAAGTTTAAGGGGCAAAAATGGCTGTTAAAGTTAAAGATTTGAAATTAAACATTTTCTTTCAATTTTCTCTGAATTTTTTTTTCTTGCACTTTGGAGACATGAGTCCCTCTTGCAAGACACCATCGAAATATGAACGTGGCAATTAATGAATTAGCTAAATACGTGAAGTTTTGCTTATAAATGCAGAGCTTCATATCAAAGAAGAATACCTGTCAAAGTACCAAATTTGCACAGTACAGGTTCAGATAAGAACAATTTGACTTACTCCTGAACCAATATGTACCCTTTCCAGCTGGACAGCTTATCCTAGATAAACCATCCGCCAATGTTTAACTGAGTGGAAACAAGCTGGGGCATTATATTCAGTCCCAGTGATTGTAAAATAAACAGTTGTAGCTACACCACCTGTATAAACCAAGGGAAATCCTAACAAGGACTGCAACAATGTACATCCTGCACCAGAGATGTAAACAAACTCCATGATGACACCTACTCCTCAAACTATTAATCTCTATTAATCTGCCAACCCTGAGTCAATGTGGCAACTTGATGTGTCAGGTTTGTGACATCTGAGAAAATACTGTCAATTTTGAGTATTTTTTTTTAAATATTGAGTACATGTGCATTTAGGCATATCAGAAAAGAATGAAAGTCATTGGCATTTATGCCAAAAACATGCTATCAAAACAATTTTTCTTAACAGGATTTTAAGTACAATTAGGCAAACATGTAACTGTCGTAGGCCGCCTCTTGCTACCTGTAGCCCCAGGGGGTTTACCTAGCAGGAAACATGTAAGCCTAAAATGTTTCATAGTGAATAAAACAGAAAGATGCCAAAAGATAAAGTTAAGTAGCAAAACAGACAAGTCTAAAAACTGTAAATTATTGTGGCCAAACTTTCTAATAATCTTTGGATATTAACAGTAGAATTATAGGGCAAATCAGAAAAGAACGAAAGTCTTTTGTATTTATGTCAAGAGAATGCAATGAAAATATTACCCAGATACCAAGTACAATTAGGCAAGCTTGTAACTGTCGTAGGCCGCTTCTTGCTACCTGTAGCTTCTGGGGTTTTACCTAACACAAAACAAGCTAGCCTAAAATGTCTGAAAGGTGAACATTTAAATATAATGGTGTCAAAAGATAAAATTAAGTAGCAAAACAGGCAAGTCTAAAATCTCTATAATAATTGAAGCCAAACTTTCTAACCGTCTCGGGATATTTACAGCAAAATTTGTAGAAATGTCTGATCAAAAGTACACTTATGAATCCTCTTGACTCAAGTTTATTGTAGATGAATTAGGTTCTAGATGCAAAGTCCTGAAATTTAGAACAAATACGACCAAATCTCAAAATCTGTGACAAAATGTATTAAATCCAATAGTATCCGAAATTTTACTGTCCGGGAAAGGATAATTAACTACTTCAAAGTTAAGTCATCTTTTTTGTGATAGACTTTAATACAAAACCTGTCATTAGTGACCTCAATATCCGAGTCCAAAAACACATCTTTGAAACCATCTGAATTGTTACCCTCCAAAGGGATATCTTTTGGGTAAATTTCTTCAGCAATTTCACTGAAATTTTGTACATTTACACAAGCGACGTCATCAATATATCTTGCGTTGTTTGATAATTTTGTGGCCATTTGAAAGTCCTTTTTCATCAATTTATCCATATACTTAAATTCAAGCCAGGTTAAATACAAATCTGCCGGTAAGGGGGAGCAGTTGCTACCCATTGGAATGCCTTTTATTTGTTGAAAAACCAAAAGTATTATCCAAAAGAAATTGTATTGCATCTATCAAAGTTTCAACAGTGTAAGATTTAACGTTACTTCTTGAATACTTATTGTGTGACCAATATGCTTTCTTTGTATATCAATTGATATTAATGTATGGTTTACCATTATGTTTAAACATTTTGCTTATTAATTCTGAAAGAGAACTTTTGACTTCATCTATGGGTAGATTTGTGTACAGTGTAGAAAAATCAAAACATTTGACATCTTTTGCTTAATTTATGGAGGTCATTTCCTCTTATGTCTGAAATATTGTTTGTACCAAGTTCTTTTTTTCAAGACATCCAGATAATATTTTTTGCAGATGATCTCAAAATTGTTCCCTCCCTTATCTATGTTAGTGACAACAAATCTTTCTTGTAGTTCTTTGACTTCTTTTGAAACTTCAGGAGGTTTTAGATGAACCATATTATAATTCTTAATGTGGGATTTGTAACGATAAGACTCGTTTCAAGTTTGATAGCCATGCTTCAAATTTCTGAAATTCATTTTTTTCTTTCGCTGCCCATTTCATACAGTAGGAATCAAATTCATCACATGTGTCCTGAAAAATATTGTCAATGTTCAACTTGGGACACATCCTAATTGTTTTACCTTTTTTCATAATTTCTTTTAAACTCGAATTATGTATAATATCCAAATCACCTGTAAATACATGTTTGTGGTATGTATCAACAAAATTAGAATATTTACTGTTAGACATACAGTCACAATTTTGATTGGCTGCGATATCTTCAAGAGTAATTGAAGCCAGAAATTTCTTGTAATTCATGATACTTTGTCCAATATTGTTGCCATATTTATAGGAAATGATGGGTGGATGTGTTAATTTGCACTGCTTGGGAATCATGTTACAAACAAATTTCAGTTTGAAAAGGGGCTGAATGTTAAGTGAATCAATAATTTTGTGTTTGAAAGGAATGCTGCAAAACATTTGATCTAATTTTTTCTTATTAGAATCTGGTTTTCGAATAGTTGTAGTGTAAGCGTACACAATTTCACAAAAAAATTGCGGAAATGTGTGTTCTGAATCAGTAAGACCCAAATATTCATTGATTTTTGTAATGTCTCGAAATGATAGTGCTTTAAGAGCTGTGTGTAATTGATCAATGCCATTGGAGAAAGCCTGTAGTAAATTATGGACAAGGTCTTTTATATCCACATTCCTACATTTCCTGTTTTTCCGTGATTTTCTTTGTCCATGACTTCTTCTTCTTCTATGAATACCAGCCTGATTATTATGAAAAGGTGTGTGACTGCTGTCAAGAGTTGCAAAGTCCAAATTCCTAACATCACCCAAGCCTAAAATTCGGTCATTGAGTCCATAAGCAAACGCTGAATTAAGGGTTTTGATCCAAAAATCTTCCATTTGTAATAATTTCCTTGTGTTAACATAACTGTCTTGGTCCAACAAATTTGGCTCTATGTAATCAATAATTTGTATCCGGCAATCCAAATGTGAATGTTCCATAGAATTGAATTTTTTTACACAAAAAAGTGTTTAACTTGTGATTTTTAATTGTAGTTTTATGACCACTAAATCTCTTTTTAGCAGTTTGAGTAGTTGGGCCCACATATTGTGATTTACACTCGATGCAGGATACCAAATAAATGATATTGGAAGATTCACAAGATAATACCAAATTTTCCGAAAGGGGTTTTTCAATTTGAATTTCTTGTTAGTAACCTTACTGTGAAATTCTTTGTTTTCAATGAAATTTGACTTGCAGACTAGACAGTTACAATCTCCATCAAAATATATTCCAAAATCAGCGCTTGGAGCTAACGCTGAACCGTTTTCACTGTTTATCTCAGTGTTCATGATTGTTTTAGTTTTGAAAGTAATTTTGAAAGCCCACCTTGCCATTATTCTATAATCATGTCCCTAAACATTATCCTGGTTCGTCATTGTTAAGTCCACCGAGCAACAAAATTAACAATAACAATAACAATAACACGTCCAAATTGGTGCTAGACTGAAGACGTTACCTGGAATTCCAGTATGCATTGAAAATCATAGATGGGGGACCAGCCTGCACAGACCTATCCACCAAGCATCAATGGTTCAAAGCGAACAGAATTGTATTTGTGTCTTTTTGTCCAAAACCACTTCCTGGTAGTCATTACCCTATTCCGCAGTCCGAACTCTTTACTCTCCATAACAAAGGGCATAATGGCCAGGTTGTGGCCTGCAAATGACATTCCATTCATTTTGCGGGCCGCAAATAACATAAAGCTACGGCAACCGATTTATTTTAACCTAATAGTTAATAATTGGCTTTGAAAATACTACAAATGAATAATCATAGTAATATTTCTCCTTATGTCATTGGGATCATTGTACGGCTCTTGGTATTCAATTGAGGCCCTCTTGTGGTCATTTGCACCCATCGCTTTGCGTCGGGGGCAAGAGACTACTGTAGGGACTACTGTCGGGCCGCAAATGATTGCAATGCCAGCAAACACTATTGCTATATTAAAACGGCAGCCTTTGTACACTTTTCTTCACTTTGTGGTACAAAGCAGATATACAAGCTCACATTTTGACAGGCTGGTTTTCAGATGTGTCAATTTTATATACAATGTAGCTTATTCTCAAAATTAACATGAATACCACAATTTCCATTTGAACTTACAAAAAAAAAAAAAAAAAAAAAAAGTCGATGAAAATGGTAATCAGGGGGTCGTATACTGAAGGGCCACTTCATCGATCAGGTAGTCGCACTTATGTTGATTTGCGGGGTCTTGTCTGAAGTGTGGGTCGTATTGGACCCCTGTAACCAAGGCTTGTCAGTAGAAATGGAGGTAAGAACCATTGTGTGAAATAGGCTCTAAGCTGGGTTCCTTCTGCTGAAGAGTTGCTCAAGGCATAAAATCCTTCAAGGCATTTTGTGATAGCATGGTAACAAACTTAGTCCAGCTGGAAACTTTCAGATAGATAGACGACTCCACTGCATAACATCTGCCCCTCATAGGAAACCACAAAGAGTACAAAGGCATACCAATTGATACATAAATTTTATCATTTTTCCATGTTTTTCCAATAACACATAAAATATGGTCATCTGGTGGCTCAGGCTAAAGGAGGTCTGTACATCAACTGATAAACTTACAATATGGTTTGCTATTGATGGCTACATTTTGTATAAAAATAATATGTCCCGCAAGTCTCTGTTACTACTGTTAAAAATCAAATCATGCAAACAGATCAGTTATTTTTTCAAGTCATATTGAACCAATGGATTGTCATTTCTTCATATTGAACTGGACCAAGGGTGATGTAAAACTGCACTGAGGGATCAGTCATTTCTTTATGTCAAAATGGATCAAAGGTAATGTAAAACTGCACTGAGGGATCAGTCATTTCTTTGTGCCAAACTCGACCATGGTACCAGTCGCGGAAGGGGACAGGAAGTCGTCTTTGCAAACAAGAGACCTCCCTGGTTAAAACATTTTAAACCCAAGTAAAGTCTTTCAACAGAAATTTTGGTGATTCAAACTTAGAGAATATACTTATCTGTTCCATTTCACAGAGCCTCCATACGCCATAATTGCACAAGATTGTGTGCATATCTCCACACAGGTCAACTTTATACACACAGGCATCACGGCAGAGGAGATTAGACAGTAAATCCCGACACAGTTCTATGTCCCCAAGCATACCATACATGTAAGTTGTTCACTTTTGCTGATCTCTATATCGTACCCAACTGAAGGATATGCTTCTATAGTCAACACCTTGCTCACACATGATAGATCATATGGAATGTTATTATGCCGGATATATTTTGACCATGTGTATTTAAGAGTCTAATTATGACTTGGCAGTAGCTGGTGTTAAACCATGACTGGATGAAAGGTCTCATTATAGCTGGGTTGAACCATGTTTTGTTTATAGTAGGTAAGACGTACATGTACATCAGGAACATTGTAGTCTTCATATTAAGACTCACTCATCAGTGCTCATATTATGCTTCAATATGGGTACATGTGGGCCTTTCATTAACACCACAAAACAATCTGGTCTCATATTTCTCTGACACTACATCAAAGTGGAGTCATTTAAGAGTCACTTTTACATAAAATGTAAAACTGACTGTTGAATGAATAAAACTTGACTTTGATGAGCTGTATGACAGGCAAGAGTCAATCTTACCGATGACTACTGGGGAGTAAGTCTTTGTTACCTTATGACCAAGTAAAATTCTGCCTTTCTTTTTTAGTGCTGCATAAGAACCAGATCTTATCTCCATTTACTTGAATACCACTTATGAGTCTGGTTTTATTTTATTAACTAGCATACATTTGTAAGTTTTTTTTTTTTCTTTTTTTTTTTTTCATTTTCATCGAGACGTTTGTGTTGTGCACACTTGGGCAAAATTTGAAAGTATCAACTTAATAAAGACAATAGTAATTCCATATATATACAGGTTAGACAGGGACAGGTTAGCTTATGGAGAGTAAAGAGTTCGAACTGCGGAATAGGATATTGACAACTAGGAAGTGGTTCTGGGCAAAAAGACACAAATACAATTAGTTATAAAGCCGCCCCCCCCCCCCCCAATCAGACCATATATAGTCACCTTTACCATTTACCTCATTTGTATATGGGTACAAAAAAACGGGACTCTTTATTTTTATGAAGCAGTAACTTTCATATGGTTCCACATAAAAAAAAATGCAGATATTTTTTTTAGTTCAGACTTTAATGTCTAGTAAAGCCTTTTCTTGCAAAAAAAAAAAATTGAGGGATAAAAACCAGAGTGATATTGCTGCGAAGTTCAGCTTGTTGCCTCCATCATCATTTCAAGTGATCCGCCTTCAATCATCATTTCAAGTGATCCGCTTTCAAATGGCAGGGCACGCCTTTGAACATCAACAGTCATAAAATTAGATATGAGTGGCCAGACATGATTATCTTTAGTGAGCGATACTCTTTGTGTTTGTTTACACTGAAAATTGTCAAATGTTTGCACACTTCGGACATCAGAAGTGAATTTTGCCAGACGCGTCCCCTCTGCCCGTTAAAGCCCAACTTGTGGAAATGTGGCTTCAGTGGCACGACTTCAATGGGGGGCGGACTTAACCTTATCCGATTTCCAGGACCTTGGTAACTCATGTGCCTGAGCAGCTCAAGAAGTGTCAATCTGCATGTTGGAGAAAAGTTTACAGGTTGGTTTAAATTTATGCTCAATTTACACTTTTAACAGCGTTTTTTCGGATGCAAAAATCCTAAATGCTGTATAATTTTACATATAACCTCATTTATGAATATTCAGATACATACATGTAGTTACCTTGTGTCAAGTTACCCAATCACTTGCCTACAAGGCTGCAATGCTTGGCTTACAGAAACAATTTCTTCATTTTGTATATTTTCCTCCCTGCATGGGATATTATCACGAAGTGTTTTCCTCTTGTGCTTTTCATGGTTTTCCCCTTGGGCATGATGGCGGGTAGGGTAGTAGACCAAGTATCTTGATCGTAACTATCGGTAGTCTGTCCCGGCAACAACTTGCGACTTGTGTTGAAGAGAAACTGACTGGATTACTTTGTAATGTCACGCTTAGAGTGTGACAGGTTAATTCCTGGTCTAATTTCAATTTATTTCCAGTTTGTTTTCTACATCAAACAACTGTCATGTTTTTTCAGTACTTTAGGGGTCACCCAAAAGTTATCAACATTTTCAAAAGCGTCCATAGAGTACCATTTCCTGAAACCCCATCCTTCCCCCCAAAAGAGTCCTCTAACAATGTTGACTTTTGACTCAAAACTGATCAAAACTTTTCAAAACCAGCTGAAAACATACAATGATCCTGACCCTCTCCCCCTGCGTACTCCATGTACTAAATTAAATGTGAAAATGTTGATAAAAATGGCTGACCCCGTACTACTTCCAATGCTTGGTGCTTTAGTTGCACCAGTGGTCAGTGTGGAACTCGAACAAAGTTGCACACAAGACTTTTATCCATTTGCACGTTATTGTAACTAGTGATCAACCAAACCGGATTGCAAAAGGTGCAGCCCATGAGCGACTATTTGATACCTAACAATGTTGTCCTCCAGTCTCAAATAGTTTCTGAGCAATGTGAAGAAAGCACTAATCAAGGTATGCACGTATTTCTGCGGTGTCCTAAAAAGCCACACCACAGATCTGATGATTTCTGTGGCCCGAGTTCACTGCGCTACCACTGTTATATTGTGGCGTCTTGACTTATGATATCCATTTATGATTTCTTAAACAATAAGTAATATTTTAAAATTATACGAGGAGACCAGGTGGCAAACTCTAACCAAATGCAGAGAAATATGTAAGTTAACATTGACGTATAAACTTGTTCCTGATTCATTATGCTCTGTCTTAGTACTGCTTCTACTGTGGGTAACCAATCGTATCACACTCGACAGCAATTCTATCTTCCCCATTTTCGGGCTCATACTGAATTATTGGATAACTCCGTTCTCCCTCAACTGTTAGATTCTGGAATCACCTGGCTCTCAAAATTAGAAATTCTGCGTCTGTCAAAACATTTCAATTGAATTTTGCGGGCTCAGTCGTCCACGCTATAAAGCTTCCTGAACTGTGTATTTAATCATAGTAGTAAATTTCTTGCAGTCCAACACACCCGCCTCCATGCTGGTGCAAGTCAATTAAATTCACACTTGCGATCATCGCTTCACACCACTACTTCTCGTTCTGCTCCTATTTTCCAAACTGTATTATACGGCTGCCCTGAATGTTCGCTTCAAAACAATCTCCAATTTTTTTTTAGCAGTAGATTAATAGATCTCAGAAACTGAGTGATTTCAACCAACGGGTAGTGGCTAAGCAAATGGTAATCTGAATTTGATATCTATAGCTTGTCAATAAGTCTCCTTTCTGGCTAAGAACCCACGTCTTTTCTATGCCTCGCTATCTGTACCATCATAGTGATTGTCCTCTCACTTTGTGTCGAATGTGTCTAGTTCTGTCTTGTATTTTTTCTTTCCCCGCAAGAGGGATTTGAATAGGGCTCTACCCTATCCCCTATGAGCCACGAGTGCTTCATTTGATGTATTTGGATCAATAAAATATGTTTACACCATGGAACATTTTAATCCAGTCAGTGGACAGTGGGGATTTTTTTCAGTTGCCGTCCCACTTCGGATGAACCTGCAGACTTGTTGCATTTGCCCTGATAAAATCTGTTTGATACACAGGGACCTGTCTGTGTGACAGTCCTGTGAAGTAACTAGGTGGGCTGTTGCACAACTTTCTGCAGCCTTTATCTTATTTTATTCTATTTTACTTATTTTTTTAATTCACCAACCTCGTGTCATTTGGGTTAACTTACTTATTTGTAAGTTTGTTCCGATTGAGCCCTATACTTTCAAATCTGTGCTGTTCATATCGTAGCCACCACTGTAACATGTCTGCCTGTTAGAGGCTCAAATGACAATTACCACCATTACGCAATAGGCGCCCACTTTGCAGGTTGCTAAGCTGCAGTGCCATGTGACCGCTTGATAGGCAGCAGGCCATGTTGCACGACAGCTGCTGTCTGTAAACAAATACACTCTGGTCCATACGTTGGTAAAGGTGGCTATATATTTTCTCTCTTTTTTTTTTTTTTGTCCTTTATAGCAGAGTCAGCGCTTTCAAATTTTGGCAAGTTTAGACAACACATAAATCGTATCCAAAAAAAATATATATATATATATATATTTCTGATGCTTATTTTATATACAGGCTACAGTGCATTAATTTTAATTTATTTCATGACCAAGTAAGAACCATTTTTATTTATTTTATGACTGTGTAAGAGTATTTTTAATTTGACCATGTAAAATCATTTTCTTAAATTTGTTCATAACCGGTATGAGTCATTCTCGTTTATTTTATGACTGTGGAAGAGTAATTGTAATTTATTTTATGACCCGGAAAGAGTCATTTTGATAAATTTTATGACTGGGTATGAGTACATTATTCTCATTCGTTTTATGGCTGTGCAAGAATAATTCTTATTTGTTTGATGACTACATAGGAGTCATTTGTATTATCACCGGGTCTCAGTCAAGTGGAAGACTGTTATGACATTTGACCATAATATCACTCTTGTGAGTACAACTTTTATGAGATATTCAACCTAAAAACTGTAGAATCTCCAATTAAGACCACCTCCATAAACAGATTATTTCTACACCAAGACCAATTCAAAGACCCGTTTTGTTTACCGTAATAAAATTATATCCCCATTAAGACCACGCCCCTATTTAAACCGCATGTTTTCAGTCCCTTTGGTAGTCTTAATAGGGAGATTCTATGGTAGTCACGATGGCACTTTTCATCCATTAAACATGTCGAAGAATTGACCCTTTATCGCCAGTGTGTACTCAGTCAGTTTTGTTGTCCTTCACCTGTGGGTCAATCCCAATAGCGCAGAAATCCATCACTGTTCTCATAAATTTCTGTGGGAGCACCGTGCAACAAGAACAAAGCATCAGCAGGTTTTATTATAAAAATATAATTTAATAAAAAAACCAAACAAGACCAGTGACCGGAAAGAAACTTCAGACAAGGTGCCAGACTGGTTTTGAATCAAGTGATTCTCATCAGTGGCAGTTGGGAACACCTTGAACCACTGCTTATATATACTGGGGTAATATTGCTAACATTAGCAAGACTTATCATAAATATGTAAACACATAAAAACCAGTTTGAGTGCTGTCACACAGGCATAAATTTTCCTTCATTAACCTTTTGACAGCTTTAAATTTGTCACCTCCACATAATATTTAAGGGAAAAATTCATAGATTGTTAGCTCAGCACAAGAACTGGTCAGCTATGGCACCCTACATCTGATCAGTCTCAATAATAGGGAACCTGTGTCTATACAGCACAAAGATCATTGAGGGGAAAAATACACAAGTTGTTCCCTGCTATATTTCCACAACAACAACTGTTTGCATAGACACCATAAACAAGCCACATTATGACATATCATTTAACTCATTCCATACCAGTCCCTGATTTTTTCCGTATATTTACCTAGATTTAAGATGACAATTGCATATTTAAATTCTTCATGAAGAGAGCTTTCGTCCAAGTACCAACATGCCTACAGTCTTAAGTCAGTGGTTCTGGCACTGCCTGGCAAGTCATGCTGCATATACCCTTGTGGCAGCTGCAGCATGACTTGCCAGGCAGTGCCAGAACCGCTGACCAAGGCCTGTGACCATAGTATGGAATGAGTTATGTAAGACAATACTCAATCCCATATCATTCCCTGAAAGTTTTGAGAGAAACAGATCACTAGTTCAGCACAACAATTGGTCAACTATGGCACTCTTGAGCAGGGTGAGAAAATTCTCATGTCCTATTGTCCAGGATAAGTAGAATTTGATCCAGGACAAGTGGAAATTCAATAAAAGTAATGCAAATGATCGGGGCACTTGCCCTCGGACAAGTACACCCCTGATAGAATTTTCTCGCTGTGTTGAGTAAAGGTTCCCTTTCACTCCCCTCTGCAGTTCCACCATTCCTGCTTTGCACATTGCAATTATTATAAACATAATTTATACCTATGCTAAAATTTTATGTTTTGAGTCTATCTACTATTACATAACAACAGGTCATGATCAACCCTCCCTGAAGTTGACCTGCGGAAAACTGTAAAAAAATTAAATATATTTGTGATGCGCCTTTTTTGCAAGCCTTTTAGGAGAAGTTTCTTTCCACACTAGGTTTCCACAGCCTTATTCGGTTCAGTAGGACGTGTAGATATGGTAACCACACAATGGTTATTTTACACTGTCCTCTAATTTTTGACACTGCACTTCAAACTCGTCTAGTCAGACGGTTGACTGGAAAATCTTCATGTGTATCATAATGTACGCTTCCAGTGATGCTTTTCTGACGTTACTTAGCAACCTTACACCAGCCATATAAATAGCCACACACAGCGTTTTCAATTGCCATTGATGAGAATCTCACGATTGGGAACAGGTCTGGCTTTATCTCCCTATTTGTACATTCCGTCACTGGTCTAGCTTGATTTTTTCATAATTTATACATACAGTGCAAAAGTGACCAACAGACATGTTAACCCCACAGCTCCCTCACCATCCCTGTACACCAGAGAACTAGGCAGATATCATCACTCACTGGCTGGAACTTGAATCTTGGCATAATTTTCACATTAATAAAAAACATATACATGTAAATCAGTTAGCACGGCACAGATCTATGGTGCTCCTTGCCATAAATTGGGCTCTAAACACTCAACCTGCTATTACTAATTTACAGCCAAATGTCTTCATTTTTTTTTTCATCATAATCAGGAATTTGTAGGTTTTAAATGACTGGAGTGATGATATCACTTGTTCAAGTTGTTGATTATTTTTTGGACGTGGAGAATAAAAGACTTAAATGTTTGCATATTGATTGAAAGTGAAGAGAATTCCAGTTTGTCTAAAATGTTTTAAGTTAACCACTTTTGCCACCCTGATATCAATTTCATGCTGTTTGGCATTTGGTACTAGCCAACATTAACAATAAAACATATACATGAACATGTATGTCAGCTAAAAAACCCACATCATTTCATGCACAAATGTGTACTAAAATGGTGTCAGATACTCACCATATCCAACCGTCAACATTACGCTACAAACCCAAGTTGACAAATTAAATTTCTTACTTTTGAGCTACTGTTGCCAACCACTGACGTCGTGGAATAAATATGATACGCTCATTGCGTAGAACATCCTCAATGATTCGGGTGGCTACTTCACCAGGTTCCAGCACACGATCAAACCTGCAGGAGATAAAGTATGTACACAATACAAAATGCATGCCAGCATATTGTGCCACATCAACACACTTGTGGCACGCAAACTGACACATGTAATGTGATCAACATACATATACATGTTCTAGACTTGAATCACTGGTCTAGAGGGAGCCACTGGTGATGAGGATCATATGAGACCTCTTACCTCATGTCTGACTAGTCACAAGTCAGGTGACCTCATTTGATCAGAGGTACTCCTTTGACACTGATGATTTCTGGGCCTACACATTAAAGGGTAGAGTGACATTTGGGCTATAAATTCCTGGACTTCTGTAAATTTTGATGCATGACATCATTTTGCACTTTTCAGTCTGACACTTGGTAGGCTTAATTTGAATACACACAAATTTCTCAGAAACAAGAAAAGAATTCAATGCACACTCCCTATTGGTAAGCATTCAAAGCTTTTAACCAATCAGATAGCAAGAAATTTGGCAAAAATGGGATAATACTCTGTATCTAGGCAAGCAGGCAGTGTGTGTGTGCATGCATGTGTGAATTTATGTGTGTTTTGAAAAGCGAAATGGACACACTAGACCTTTTGTCTGTATCCACATTTTAACCTGGAAAGATCTAGGCTTTACTGTGTAAAAAATACCTTCCAGGTGATCCGTGTATTTTAGTTTGAAAGCTCCTACCATGGTACCAAAACAGCAAAGGCACTGGTCAGTGGTTTTTGCATTGCCTGGCAAGACATGCTGCAGTTGCCTTTGTGGCTTACATCTCAAACTGTGGTAGAGAAGTCCTACTCCACATGTTGTATTACATGGGCAGGGGTCATACTCCGGATGACCTACATGTATACAAAGGACCGGGCACCCGGGGCAATACTGGCCACTTGACGCCAAACTATGCACTTAAGCCCACGCAATTTGTCCCTGCAAACTCTGGGAGTGGAGTATTTATTGATCCCATGTGGAGCAAGGCTGTTGAATTATGGCACCTTGCTCCAATTTACAACAAAAAGCAAGGGATTTACAATATCAGCCTCTTCATGCTAATATATAATGGGAAAAGTTGGATTCCAAACTAAATACACTTTGTACTACATCCCTTGAGCACTGTTAAAAGCACTGTAAGATGAGTGACCGCCTTTATGGATATGATCTAAATATATTTGCATTCCAGCTCTCTGGGCTGAAAGACCATTCAGTCTTTGAAATGACCACCCTAATGAACATGATGCCAACATATTGGCATTAGGTTCCTCAAGGGTAAAAGACCACTCTGTCTTAGGTGACCACTCAATGCACATGATGCCAATATATCAGCATTTGGCTGAACTGGCATCACAAAAAATTTTCATTTTAGCCAGTCTGGCTATCTTAGCTGAAACCTTACTAGCCAGACTCAGGCAAATTAAATTTTGTAGATACTACTTTGGGGCTCCCTCTATAAGTTTTATTGCATTAGCCATTTTTTGCTAAAAAGTCAAGAATGTCCTATCTGCAAAAAAACCCCACCAGATTAAGGTACAAGTATCATGATCACTTTGTAATAAATTGTTAACTTGTAGCCACATTTTATGTATAATATATATATAATCTTAATTTATATGTGCAACATCCTTTAGCCAGTTTGGCTAACTGATGACAAAAGCTATTAGCCAGTTCATACCTTTATTAGCTGGTGGCTAACTGGCTAAGCTTAGCGCCAGCCCAGTTTGGTTCCTAAATGTTAAAAGAGCACTCTGTCTTCCACGACCCCCCTAATGAACATAATGCCCCTATAAGTTGGGATTATAAAGGTTAAAGACCACTTTGTCTTATGTGACCACCCTAATGAATTTAATGCCAAGCTCAATTAGGTTCTTATGGGTTAAAAGACCACTGTGTTTCACATAACCACCTGTAGACTGTAAAAATTATCTGTTTATTATCTGTGGTTATCAAAACTAGAGGGCTGTGACAATCCTGTGACCAGCTGACCTTATATGTTCACCAACGGAAATGGTCCAGTGACTTTTGGAATATCAAAGCCAGCTTTCTGTAGGACCATCATCACTATTTGCAATTCAACAGTTCTTCCTTTAACTCATTCCATACTATGGTCACAGGCCTTGGTCAGTGCCACTGACTAAAGACTATGGGCATGTAGGTGCTGGACTGAAAGCTCTTTTCATGAAGAATTTAAATATGGAATTGTCGTCTTAAATCTATGTGAATATATGATAAAAAAGGGACTGCAATGGAATGAGTTAAAAGCCCATACCCTGTACCATCCAAGAAGTGGTCACATAAAGCAGGTGGTCTCTAAAAGGAGGTTCAACTCTTGCACATCCTGCCTAACAACTAACCATTACATGTAATTTGAATTCCCATGCATAATTTAGATAGAAACATGACTGACATACACTTAGACCTCACTTCATCTTGCAGTCATGTTTTCACTCGTTTATTGGTATTATATAACATTTTAATGCAAATAGTTAGTATTATTTCATCTTTAATGTAGATGGAAGGAAAAAACCAATGCATGCATTGTTGATAAACTGTGATCTTTTTACGTGGCCTTGAGGACACTGTGCTAAAGTGCTGCTCAAGTCCTTTTATGGAAGTCACAAACTTGTGAAAACCCGGCTGTTTTGAGAGATCATAAGGTGGCGACACCTAGGGGCATTTAATTATGCCAGGTTTCACTGAACTTTCAAGAGTAAAGGGATTGGTCTTTTAAGAGAATAAAGCCACAAACCTATGCCTTGGAAACCAAGTCATACCAGTGTTGACAAACAAGGGACACACAGTGGACGTGTATACACCAGTCTTTCTCAGCTTATAGATCTCATCTGTCACCGCCTCCATCATACCTACCACCGCAAACTTGGAGGCACTGGAAAACAAAAACATCACATTCTTTATCCTTTTTTAGGGGGAGAGGGGGAGGGGGAGGGGGGTTGAACATTAAAGTTGCAGACTTGTACAAATCCTAGGCCTATTCCACTGTTGTCTTTCTCAGAGTGTCAGTGTTAGATAACTCTTTTGGAGGCCAAGTTCCCACTCACCCTCATTTCTCAGAAATGTTATTACATCTTAACCCTTTGAATGCTGGGTTACTGCTGATTTAACCCTTACCTGGCCAGCAATGGCTGGGGGGTTAAACGTCATGTGCTTTACAACTTTTAACTAATTTCAAAAGGAAATGTAAACAATTTCAATGAGATTTGCACATGTACATGTAGATGAGACCTATCAAAATAACATGACCAAGGTCAACAGCATTTTTACTTGGCAGGGGTAAGACACCAAATGCTCAGCCCACAGCCAGGAAAGCTGTTGATTCTGTCATTATTCAGGGGGTCAAGGGTTAACAGCCTTATTCGGTGTACATTCAAGGGTAAACAGCCTTATTCAGTGTACATTCAAGGGTTAACAGCCTTATTTGGTGTACATTCAAGGGTTAACAGCCTTATTCGGTGTACATTCAAGGGTTAACAGCCTTATTCAGTGTACATTCACCCAGAAATGTCCGAAAGTACACCCCAGGAACCCATTGCCCCGAAAAATGCAAAAACTAAAATTCCATGACTTTGAAATAAGAAGAGGACTGTGACAGTCCTACGTTCACCTGACCTTACATGCACAGACTGATATGTCCTGTCAACTTCAGAATGATATCAAAGTCACAAGTATTTGTTCAAGACCATCATCACTGTTGCTAACATGAATTTATCCCTTCGCCGATTTTTCCAAATTTAAAAAATTTGTTTAAAATCACAAAATGAGGATCCAAATTATGGTTTGCAAGAAAAAGTCAAGAAAAATGAAAATTAAAAAAATCTTTGAAATGCAAAGAAAAACACAGTGTCACCAGTTGAACAACTTTCACACGGTCTGGAGGTCCCCAGGAGTGTCCCTGTGCAATTCCAAGGCAACTAGATTCAGAGATGTGGAGAAGATGATGAACAAAAAATTGATTAAATATTCTAAAAATCACTGGAGCCTGACTGTTTGAAAAAAAAAGGAGGGAACTTTGGAATGTGTCCCAAAACAGTCCATGAGAGTTGGTCCGACGAAGCTCGATTCTCCGCAGACCTACTCCATGCTGTCACTTGCATGTCACGGGCAGCTGTGTGCTGTTTTTGCCTGTGAAGTTATGTCACAGCACCTATAGATCCACATGATCTTTATCTTTTCCAACACTGTTACATTTAGAACCCACCGTTAAATGGCAGTTGATGTTAATTTGCAGAAGAATTCATCATGCCTTGATGTCGTTGGGTCTGATCAGACTGCGGTGAGTTGCTGTGACCCCGCTTCAATTATGGGTGTAACTGCCGCGACCTTTGACCTCATAATCTTATGTACGCTACACGAACAGTGAAAATATTCTTCTTTTTTTACAGACATCAAGTAGGTAGCCATGTCCTGTTGAATACAAGTACTGACCAAGTAATTGTTTAAACCTGGAATGTTTACTTAGAGTTTATCATCACCTGTTGGTATCCCCACACACATGCCAGTATTGGTGTGTACACATGGACTACAGCAATTACCAACAATGTAACATATTGTGAGTCACAAAAGCTCTGACAAGACTACCTGACTTCTTCAGCTTGCACACAGCTCTCCGACTTCAAATGCTGTCATGACAACAGATTATCGTCACCTTCTCAAGCCACATTGGCAGCCTTGCAAATGACTGCAACATGTACCTGGGTTATGAAAACTTACAGAATAGAGTTCCCACTGCAAAACATTGGTTTTGTCGACCGGACAAGTAATTATCAATTTTAAGTTGCTGGAGATTAAATCTGACTTGCCCTGGGCAAGCGGACACATGAACGGTAGAGCCTGTTTTTTTTTTTTAAGATTTTGCCATGAATTGAACAATAAAAATTGCAAAAATCACTGGAGGCTGACTACATGAATGAAATTTGTAAAGACCCACCAATAGAACACCCCTACAAAGTTTCACATGAATCTGAATCTTGACAGTTTTGGAGAAGAAGTCAAAAATGTGACTTACCATTGCAATCCACATTAACTAGCAATGTAAATTGTAATCAAGGGGAATGTGCTCATTAACCAGCTCTAGTGTACCCAAATTGAAAAGTTCATTAAAAATCAATGATACATATTATCACCACCAAATGAACAGCTTAGTCTGGCCTGTCTGCAAGATTTATTTGCACCAACTTCCAAAGTGAAAGCTTTGGATACGAAGTCAAAGATAGCTGTAACACACAAGAATTTGTGAAAAGAAAAAATTCCAGACCCCACGTGGTAACCAAATAGTCTAGGGGTCCTCAGGAGTGTACCTACCCAATTTCAAGGCAACCAGTTTAGCAGTTTCAGAGAAGATGAATTTTTTTTTAAGATTTTGCCATTGAATGAACCAAAAACTAAATGAAAATTCCAAAATCATTGGAGCATGAGATTTTAACAAATTGGCAAACACCCACCCATTATACATCCCTACCCAGTTTCAAATGAATCCAACTGACACTTTTGGAGAAGAAGTCAAAAATGTGAATTGTGGACTGACGCTGGATCACGGACAACTAACCATCCTACATATATAATTAAGCTCAGCTGACTTGTCAGTCAGCTGAGATAAAAATAATAAGTTTCACTGCTATTCTCAATTTACTGTATTTTATTTGGGGAAATAGGCATTAGGCAGCACAGTAAACCTTATCCAGTATTTAAATCCCTCACATGTAAAAACAACTTGCCAGTAGTCGACTAGGTTGGCCACTCCTCCCAGGCCGGCCATGGAAGCAATACACACAATGTGGCCATGATCCTTCTCCATCATCTTTGGCATGAACTCACGCAACGTCTGAAATGGACAAGTAAATACTGCATTCTTCCTATTAAATTGCTCTTATAATATCACCAAAATGAAGCTCAAAACTGGTTCGACAAGTGCACAGTGATCCAAAGTATCTATGTCTCCTGCCACAATATTTTGCAAAAAATTGTTGAATTTGTTGAAAGGATGCACCAACTAGGATGCACAAAAATAGATATTTTCTTGGACCCTGTGACCTTGAAAATAGGTCAAGGCTAAAACCAATACATGGCTCACATGCCCTTGGTATCATACATCTGTGGTATAAATTTAATTATTCTATCTCTATCTAAGGGTTCTAGAGATATGCTGCCAGACAAACAAAAATGGATATGTTCTTGGGCCCTGTGGCCTTGAAAATAGGTCAAGGTCAAAAACAATATACAACACACATACCCGTAGTATGATGCATCTCTGGTATAAATTTTGTTATTATATCTCTTAGGGTTCTAGAGATATGCTCCTGGCCTGGATGGATGCACGCAGGGATGCCTGGACGGATGGACGGACAGACACAGCCCCTATCCTCACTAACTCTATGTCCCCCTACACCACCGAAGGTGGCATAGGGGGACATGGAGTTAGTGACAGGTAGCCATTGGCAAGGGGAGCCCAAGACAATGAAACTTCTGTATTTCCCAGGCCATTTTTGTTTCCTGCCAATTCATCCACTAAGTCAACTTATTGAGGGAACAGAAAATTTCAAATACAGTAAAACCTGTTTTGAGAGACCACCCCTAGGACAAACCATAAAGTATCCATAAGGTAGGTGTTCTCTCAATAGAGGTGCAATGACATGAAAGATGGCAGAAGGGACATGGTAAACATGGTCTGAAAAGGCAGGTGTTTTTTCATCACAGTGGTCTTGAAACAGGTTTTACTGTGATTGGTATTGCAATCCTTGGAATGTCAAGGCCGTTCAAGTTGCGTCTAATTTAGCCTATCTTACACAGGAGGCCCATGGGCCAAATGCTCTGCTGACATTTAATCAGACTGCCAAGTATTCATTTCCTGAAAAGTATTTGCGCCATGACCCTGAGAAATGGCAACCTAACGAAATTTAGTTTTCCAATTTTGACCACCAGGATCGTGCAGCGAGATTAAACAGTATTTCAAGTGAACTGGGACACCACTATCAGCGGGTCATCGACAGCCAACTTAAAGTGTATAGACGAGAAGAAAGTGGGGAAGTTTGAAAGTGATTTTGATCAAGTTAAAGCTGTACTGTGCCTGAAATATGCACATATATAGGCTGTATCACTGTTACAGGCAAATTGTTGTATCTTGACAAATATCCATGGATGTGTTGGGTGACCTTCCATAGTTTATAGTTAAGCCTCCGCTGTGGTCACGATAGTGTGTCCATAGCATGTCCCACTTGGTAACAGCAGACTAGTGTAACTATGAATTCAGTCATGTGACAATCGTCACAATAAGGTGACAAAAGGGAGAACTAAGATTCTGTTAGGCTCCTATTAGTCAAAGTCACCCAAAATACATTATGATGCAACATCAAACTTTTATAAAGGCACACTTTTGTGGTACATTTGGCATCATTCCTTTTATTCATTATAAATGTATTGGATTTAGTGTCTTTTTCTTGAGTGCTTAATGACCTAGAAAACTAGGTCAAGGTCACAATACATTTTGAAAAAATTGACCATTGGCCTTAAGCACATTTGGTGTAAGTTTTGCTGTAACGTCTTACTTTATTATGTCATGGGCATCATAATCAAATCATTTCCTAATATGCATTCCCTCCTCGACATTCAGAAAGTAGGTCAAGGTTACCCACAATATGCAATATGGAACTTCCATGATACATATTTATGGTATCATTTGGTATGGCAGCTTTCTAATTTTTCAACATGTCAAACTTAGTGCCTTCTACTATGTTTTAATGACCTCAAAAATGGTCAAGGTCACCAAAAATGTCATGAAATTTTATTATTGGCCTAATAAAGATTTGGTGTTAATTTACAAGTTCCATCTCAATTTATGATCAACATAGTGAATTTAATGTACTTGTAGTATCCATGATGCTAGTTCCACTTCATACCATCAGTGGCACCACCATGACTCCCATCTGTCACAGGCTTTTGTCTGCACTGTTTTTCTACAATGGCATTCAGTGGTACCTGCCGTATGTGGCCACCCTTGGTACCAAGTAAAAGTGGCCACATACAGCAGGTGACTTGTCACTGCAGGTAAATTTACACAAAAAAAATGACTCCTATGTCTTGCCTAGTGGCCACAGAAAGCAATGTGGCTGCTCACAGCAGTGGTTGCATACAGGAAGTGCCACTGTATAAAGTAAGTAAGTAAGTAAAAGTTTTATTGACAAAAGCTACAGGTCACTTCTGACCTATTTGTCCTACGTACAAATGTCAAGCTACACATTAGGAAACTGAAATAAACTACATTTAAAATGTTACTGTGTTGTACTTGCTTCATTGCAAGGAAATACAAAATACAAAGAATGTGCACCTGTGATTGATATAATCTCCACAGTGGACAGGTTTACCACCAACTGTCACCTGGATGATCTCTTACATAACATACAGAAATAAAGATAAATGTATAAACATGATTTGTTTGTTTGCATGTGATCTGTAGCACCAAGAATGATTTATTGCACATCCAAAGCACCCAAATCATTTATCTAGTCTTCTCATACTCGCTATCTAATAAAAAATATTATTGCCAGTCTATATGTCTATACCTTGAGGCACCTTACATTGAGTATAAATATATGTGTACAAGTTCATAATTATGTAATGACCATAACAAAAAATAATTTCCTGATATGTATTCTCTCTATGATCTTGTGAAAGTATGTCAAGGTCATCCATATAATGCAATATCAAACTTTCATTATGATACACATTTTTGGTATTTTTTATATTGCCAGCCTTCTTATTTCTTAAAACGTACACTCAAGCATCCTTTAAGTAAGTCTTCCATAACCTTAAAATTGGGGATAAGGTCACTCAAAACTTCACAATTGGCCTAATGCATATTTGGAAAAAATTTGGAAGCTGCATCTCAATTCTTTTATAAGCAAATAATGAATTTAGTGTACTGTTAATACCTAGGATGCTAGTTCCACATAACACCACTAGGTGGCACCACAATAACTCCACATATCATAAACTTTTTTTCTGCATAATGTTTCTGTGATGGTATATATGGATACATGCACAAATGTTAAGAGGTAAAGACCATAACAACCTGTATAAAATAAGAAGGAAATGGGTTAATAGCCGGGAGAAATAATACCACTCTGAAGTGTTTTGTTAACAGACTGGCAGAAGAATGGATGGACGGACAGACAGAGTGATGTACAGACATGAGTTATCACGTAAGCTCTGTGACCTATGGTCCACAAATAATAATAATAATAATTTTATTAAAACCTCCACGAATGGAGAAATTAAAAGATACACCGAGATTATAATCATATGAAAACACAAGTACAGAAAATATTACACAGTGACCAGCAGATGACAACATCGAAATGACATATCACAATTATTGAAATTATACATCACAGATATTAATAATACAAACTATAATCAAACATAAAAATTATAAACAGTTCGTACTGTGACACATATGACATTTTTCGGTCATGAGAGGGTGTGGTACCCGGCCCAGGTAGCCGCAATGCACACGCGGCAGTGAGGTCAATACCGCACTGCCGCGTGGACAACACCGGCAACCAGGGTCCGGCACCACACCCCACTGGCGCTCTTAAAATTGAGTAAAAATTACTAAAATGACTTCGTTAAGAGGAAAACAAGTAAGTGTTCCTCCTCATACGGCTTAATAAAATTTCATGAAACAGTAAATATTTTAAAGAATCCACGATTCCATCATGACCAGGGCTTATATTTTTGTTCAGTTTTCTAGGTCGGTCTCCCGGAGCCAACTGAATGGGGGATAATCCATGCTGGACTATACTATGCAATAAAGTACCATTGGTAGTTGTGCCCGTAGTCAAATACTGTGAAAGAAAATATATATTTAGGTCCCGAACAGGGGAATCGGTTTCAAAAATTCTACAATAAAGTGATGCCATGCAGTCTTTCAGTATTGACTCAATAGATTTTATATTAAGAGCCTTCAATATATTCGAATGATGATGTCTCTTTCCAATGCCAAGGCACTGTTTAATAAGACATCCTTGTAATGATTCCATTTTACATAGTAATGAATGACTCAAGTTCATACACTCAATATTATATAACAAAGCTGGAGCACAGACTGTATTCCATAGATAACATTTAGTTTTGGAGTCCAGGCCAGGATAAACCATGCCAACCTCTCCAAGAGCATAGAACGAACGTCTACAACTATTCAAATGACGTTCTATATTGGGAAGACCCGACCTGTTATATGAAAATAAAGAACCTAGGTTTTCTAAATTGTCCACTATCTCCATCTCATTACCCTTTAACCACCAACTGGGTTTCTGTAAGAAGTGATGCTGACCAGCAATAAAACATTTTGATTTTGCTGGATTAAAATTAAAACGCCAGTGATCAGCATAACGTATACATGTATCAATAAGTATTTGTAATCCAGACACCATAGGGCTAAATAATGTGATATCATCTGCATAAGCATATGAGTTAAACTTAAAGTGACCAGCCCGCACACCTATCTCCGTAGAATCCAGGTCAATAAGTAAATCGTTTATAAATATATTGAAGAGATACGGAGACAACAAACTACCCTGTCTGGTGCCGGTGGTGACATGGAACATTCGACTATATTGTCCATTCCATCTCACCACCACCAGCAAAGAACTATACCAAGTATATAAAAATAACCAATGTTCTACAGGCAGTACTTTCTGCAATTTATAAAACAAATAATAAATATAAATATTTAAAAAAAAAAAAAAAAAAAAAAAAAAAATTATAAAACAGCCCATCATGCCAAATACGGTTGAAGCACTTTTCTCATCTAAACTACAAACGTATACAGCATTACCTTTAGTGTTATAAAAAGTACTAATATCATGTTATGATAAAAGCTAAAAAGGACCTCTAACCATACATGTGCAACATGAAATCTTCGCTCACATATTCCAAGTTATCCACTGGATGTTCAGTTTAACTAACCTATTAAAGTGGCCCTGTGACATTGCGCATGAGGCCAAGGTCACCCAGATACGGCTTAAGGCTGGCCACCATGGAGGACCTGAATCTGGCCCACATACAGGCCCACCAGCATCAAAGTCTTCACTCAAATAGTTTTGAAGTTATAATGTGAGCAATAAAAGTGAGTAAGTACCCTGTGACCTTGGGAATGAGGTCAAGGTGACCCATATTATGGTGTAAGTCTTGTCCTACATGTAAATACCCCAAAGTGTCCCTCTGCAATTTCAAAGAAACTAACAGAGCACTCTGGAAAATATATATGTATAAACATTCCCCCCACCCCCCAAAAAATTAACAAAAAAAAATTACGAAAATTTAAATATTATTGAAGAGTGACCATTTGAACAAATGCAGTAGAGATTCACATATCAACTTTGTTCCACTGAGTAGTCAGCTGAGCTACAAATTGGCTACATGCATGAAGGCAACATATTCATAAGTCTACACATGCATCCATACATGTACACAGTAGATCTACAATAAACACTGCTTACATTCATGTACTAGACAGTGGACATAGAATAAACTCTCCTCAAATTCATATCAGGAATTGCCGGTGCCCTAAACCAAATGCTTACCTTCCTCTTATTTGGCTCATTAAATTTGTGATGGCTAATTCATTCATCATGAATTATACGAGTCTGATCAAATTCTGCAGGGGTTACAGTTGTAATTCCCAACTGGACTATAAATTTTGAAGACTTGCATGAAGATGCATCCCAGCACATGTACACTGCTAAAACCTGCACGAAATACTGTCCACACCCTTCAATGTACAATTAGCAAATGAAAGTGTTAATAAAGTTGTTTACACACCCAAAAATGTGACATAGTATTAACTTCCATACATCTTCGTATCTGAGCTTCTTCAAGTCTCATCAGATCAAGTCCATTCAGTATACCAGCATTGTTCACCAGGATATCAACCTCCCCAACATCTCTCCTGACCTGCTCTGCCACCTGGTGGACATTGTCAGACTTAGTGACATCACAAACAAATGCCCACGCAGATCCACCTGTGTTTTTAATCTCATTTGCTGTGGAGTCATTGTTCACCTAAAAGCAGAAAAATGAAAACAAGATGCAGATAAATCAATAGTACTTTCACCACAACCTGTTAAAGGATTCAAAATTAGAGTGATTCACTGATTGGTCTTTAAATTCAACATTATTTTTTCTTAAACACTGTACATAAATGAGTTCTTAACAATATTCCAGGCTACTGTACCATACCACAGGAATATGATGATTAAGGATAATCAGTCTTTAATCTCACAGTTAAAGCTTTGAGATGTTAACCATTTCTGGGTTGACACAGGGTTGTCAACAATATGTCACCTGTGCAGGGTATGAGAGATCTATCACGACGTGACAGACTCAGGCGGTTAGACCGGTGGATCCTTTGGACGCCTTGGCGTCTGTTGATGTGACATTGCTTACAGACCTGTCACAATGTTACCGCTTGCAATAAAAGCAGCATTACACCACAGTGGTTTCAGTTATTTCCCGAAACTCGTCAGGACTCTCACAAACAGGATGTTTTCCGTCACTGGTCTTGCTAAGTTTTCATATTTAAATTCAAAGTACTTTATCAGTCAGAGCATGTATTGCTGAACATACGTAACACAAACTTTGTGAAACCTGAAGCAAGTTAATTGTAATATGGGGACATATTAAGGACATATTTAAGATACACTTCATTTCTATTCAGGGACTCACTGCTCTGACCATTAGTCAATTAGCCAAATGCTAATGATTACTGAATTTGGTAAAGAAAAATGAAAATGACTAAAATATTTTACAATGTAATATTAAACAGCCAAGACTATTTCTTTTTTTTTTTCAAATTATACCAGTGCATGTACTTCCTTTTTTGACTGTCTACATATGGCATGAGACCCTGTCTATTCATTGGCTGACAGTGGGTATGGGTTCATATTCTATTTTACTAGAGACACTTCTTAAAAAAATTGGGAACAGCTATTCTGTATTTAATACACACTGCAGCCCGTGTGGTGTGGATCTCTTATCGACAGTCAAAATAACGAGGCATATACAGCAGGGACACAAAGTGTTGCACCATCCTGCAACCATCACTTGTGCAGTTGGCACATTTATACAAATTGTCAACTTTGCCACTAAAATTAAAATAAGAATGTCAGTTTTTTATATAACAATCATGAGGAAAGAACACAAAACCACACAGCATTGAAAGATCATCAGATTTAATTTGCATTTTATAACAATGTGACAAGATACAGACCTCAATTATGACTACAGTAAAACCTCACTAACCGAACACCTCCGTATACCAAACACCTCCGTATACCGAACACCTCTCTATACTGAACACCATTTCTCGGTCCCAAATATACACTTCCAATGTAATCAAACCTCCCTATACCGAACACCTCACCATACCAAACCCTTTTCTGGTCCCAAGGGTGTTCTGTATAGGGAGGTTTTACTGTATTTAGCAGAGCACAGGCTGCATCCTTGCCTTCGTAAACAGACCAGCACCGCCACGCTGTCCATATAGAGAGGTTTTACTTTAGTGGATCTCTATTAATGGCTGATTTTCGAGCAGGGTTATGTTTTTTTCGCCGTCAGCCAGACCGCGGTGAGAAGGGTCTGTCTACACAGTCAAGCTGCATCCTAAAATCCTTTTGACCCAAACTCTATTGTGACATTTGAACAAATGTAAGAGCCAGGCCTGATGGCCTGCAAAATTTGCAATGCCACCTCTTACAAATTAAGGTCTGGATCGGAGGTCCCCAAAAGTGCCCTTTGCAATTTCAAAGCAATTGAATTCAGCTTGCTTTTTGAGAAAAAGATTTCTGAAGATTTTTTTCCAAAAAATGAACAAAAAAAATGCACAAAAACTTTTACAAAATTATTACCAAGTTGTTGGTCTTGCATCTTTGAAAAAGTCTTGCCATATTAGGATATGGATCACACTGGATGTGTACACTAGGGGGAGACATTGAAAATATTTGGCTTATAGCTGATATTATGCATTTTAATAGGACTCATGATCTATCTGGCTTCCCCCTCATGATAGTTTGAGAAGGACCCTGACACTGTTGAGTGGTCCCACATATTTCAATTCTTAAAGCCTTTGGATTTAGAAACGAGTTTTCCAAGTGGGTGTGCATAATCTATGCCGAAGTACATGTATACAGTTCTGTGACATATTGTCAATGGGAGCATTTCTGAGTTCTTTCCCCTGTTTAGAGCCTGAGGTGTCAGACAGGGCTATCTCCTAGCTCCATTTTTTGTTAACTCTAGCTGTATCTAGAGCCTTTAGCAATAATGATATGGAAAAACAAGAACATCAATGGTTTATGATTTGGTGAGAGTGAAGTAAAAATCACCCAGTTGGCAGATGATAGAACATGTTTCGTTGAAAATCAGCAGTCAGCAAAAATTTTGTTTTCTATTCTTGAGAAGATGGTCTGGACTATTTTCAGAAAGCAATAGTTTGTAAAAAAAAATTGATGAAGATTTGGACCTAACCGTCTCCTGGCATGATGGTCAGGTCACCATTTTAGGTATTACTTTAACAAGGAAAATGTTATGACTCAAGTTAACTTTGAAGGTAAGATCTAATCATTTAAGGAAACTTTAAAAATATGGAAAACACAAGATTTGTAACTGATCGGTAAAAAAGTAGTTTCAATCAGCCTTGCTGTTTCTAGATCACTTTACCCAGCTTCTGTGATTCATGTCAATGAAAACGTTTCTAAAGCAGTTCAAGCAAGCATACATCAGTTCATGTGGAAAAACTCAGCACCAAAAGTTAAAATTAATACTGTCATGCATCACTTGAAGCATCCCTAAAGGCGGGCTTAAATTGATACATGTACGTGATTTTCACACTCAAGTTATGGCCCTAAGTTATGGCCCTAAAATTGAATTGGGTAAAATGTTGATTTAATGATGATAATGGAAAGTGGAAATTTGTGCTTCAGAAATTTTATTCCACATAGTGATGTTCAATTAGAATAATACTCCACTTGGTTGGCAGACAAGTGAATTTCTTTCCTCATTTCTAGCACTGACTGTCTTCTCTTTTTCAGCAGTTTTCACCATTGACTCAAAGGATCTCTTACTCCTTAGCTTGCCCCATCTTTGGAAGGCACTTCATTGTATGGAGGTACTTCAGTGCTCAGGATTATCAACATTTCCACACTACTCACATCAGGCGATTCCTGCTGTCTGTCTTGATGGCGTTGTACCTGCTGAAGCCCCTAGCTCACAGTTCACCACAGTCACTGGGATGGTCAGCCCAATCCTGGCCAGGGAGCTCATGTTACGATACATGTACAGTGAAACCTTTTTTGAGAGACCACCCTATGGCAGGCTAAAAAGTGGTCACATAAAGCAGGTGATCTCTCAATGAAGGTGCAATAACATGAGAAAGATAGCAAAATGAACTTTGAAAATATGGTCTTAAAAAGGCAGGTGGTCTTTCATTACAGTGGTCTCTCAAAACAGGTTTCACTGTATGTGCATCTCTACTGGGAGCCAGAAACTTGACGCTTAATTCTTCCAAGTTGCTGTACTTGCCAACAATACTTTTGGCTACAGCCTATTCTGCCCTTGTAGCCACGTGGACTAAAAGTTCAGGGAAGACTTTTCTATCAGTTGTCACTTGTTCATACATAGAGAGCAGCTTCTCAAGTTGCAGTGTAAGAGAGAGCCGGTATCGCATCGCAATTTGCTACAATGAATGGGGGTCACTGAGACACACTTTGGAATAAATTAACATGGAATGACCTTTCTTGTATGGCAAAAATGTTTAGAAAAAAGTTCAGACTGCTATACACTCAGAAAATCTTGTCTCCTATACTGAGCTGGCCATCTGCATCTGTCTGAGGGCCAGGAGTCGTCGCGTGAGCTGTGTGACCTAAGGTCAGCAGAGCTAACAATACCATGCAGAGCACTAAATACCCTTCAACCTTGATTAATACTTTCATCTTTTAATTTATCCATGTAAATATTATCATGAGCTTTGCCCAATAATATCAGTTATGATAATTTGTGTCGGGGTCATTAATGTTACAATTAGGTTCAGGCCTTTAAGAAGTGTATAAGCATGTGGTGGGGCATCAGATCACAAAAGAAAACTCACAAGTTATTGCAGGAGCTACATTATGCACTTGACCTTTGAGCTTAAAAAGTAGGTCAAATATAGATGTAAGACCTTGCCTTTTAATATGGGTTTGAATCACTCCATGAAGCTTTTTTTACATATAATTCAGATTGACACATACAGGCTGTCAATATTTAGACCATTTATATCACAACAATGCTTAAACATGAAACAGGCCTTATAGTGGTGTACAATCATGTGCAATTTAAAAATCCTATCTAAAAAACTTTTCTTATCTCCCACAAACCAAATTCTGCAAAGCATACCCTGTGACCCTGAAAAGTAGGTCAAGGTTACCCATGACACAAACTTCTTGGTTATAGCAGTATTGATCACCATTTTATTTACCACTTAACCTTTGACCCTTAAAAACGGTCAAATACAGAGGTATGACCTTGCCTTTTAATAAGCTTCTAAATCACTCCATGACACTTCCTTTAGTGCAAAATTCAGATTGATAGATGCCGGCTTTCAAGCATAATTGTGGTAATGCCACTTTCCACAGGAGACCAATGTGTGACCTTGACCTACTTTTCAAGGTCATCATTATTTAACTTAAAATAGGCCCATAGTGGTGCATAATCTAGTGCAATTTGGAAGTCCTACTTCAAAAATGTATTAAGTTATCACCATGAAACCAAATATGGCCAAAAACCTCATATGACCTTGAAAAGTAGGTCAAAGTCACCCATGTTTACAGGTTACTTAACTTTTATAGTAGCGCACTTACAAAATCATGTACAATTTGGAATTCAAATCTCATAAACTTCTTACTTATACCAGTTTCACCATTCTGCACTTGACCTTTGACCCTTAAAAAGAAGGTCAAATATACAGGTATGACCTTGACTTTTCATAGGGTTTTGAAACACTCCATGATGCTTCTTTTGAGTAAAATTCAGATTGCTGAATGCAGGCTTTCAAGAGTCAGAGCTGTAAAGTCACTTTGCACATATGACCACTATGTGACCTTGACAAGTAGATCAACATCACCATGCTTACACATTACTTAAGCTTTATAATGGAGTACAATCATGTGCAATTTGGCAGTACCTTGTCAAAAATTTCTCAAGTTATACTGGTACCACCAGATGGACAGACAGACAGATGGACGGACGGCACAGGGGACGACAATACCCTTCGGCCTCAAAAATGCCAAAAGGTAAAAGCTGCTGCTCATCTTGAACAGGAGTTTACAGCAGATGTGTTGACAGAGTGAATTGAACTAGTTACTGAACTGCAGCTTCCCCATGAAGTTCCCAAAACACAACAGAAGGCCGACCTGACACTTCACCAATCTCCTTGCTACAGAGATCAGCGAGTAGCATGATCGTTACAAATTCATGGGCAGCGGCTACCACATGGAATTCATCATCATCCAAATATAAAATGCACATAAAATAAACTAAATTGAGAGGTTGTATATATATATATATATACATAGTTATGTCTCGCGTGGTTAATGGGCAGAATTGTAATCCTCAGACCATATAGTGGGCAGTTGTTCTGTTTATGGGCAGTTGAAAAATGCCCATACATGTAAATCATGTTTGCCTTAAATTCAATGTGCTACCTAGGGGGCTTCAGAAATGTACAAATTAGCAAATCTGCCCAGATATTATGGGAAGCTATAAATGCCCAGAAACTGTGGTAATCTATATTTGGTATATGCTGCCTATAGTCTGGTTTTAGGAGTACAATTGACCCGCAGACAATGGGCATGACCCACAAACCGGTTGTAGGACCTATTCCTTATATATATATATATAATATATTTGTGGGCAGTGTATAATTGCCCACAAACCACCCAAGACGGTTTTATATATATATATATATATATATATATATATATATATATATATATATATATATATATATATATATATATATATATATATATATATATATATATATAATGATATACATTGGTACCTTTTTTGAGAGATCGCCCCTATGGCGGGTCAAATGTGGTCTCTCAAAACAGGCGCTCTTTCATTAGAGCTACAACATGGAAAAGATAGTGCAGTGTTCTGAGAGAGTGGTGTTAAAAAGATATGCGGTCTCTCATTAGAGGGGTCTCTCAAGAGAGGTACCACGGTACATAGATGCTTATGCTTATAGTACCCAGTGTAAGTTGTAGTATGTTATCTTGTGATATGATAACAAAGGTTAGAGTTCAGTTCAGGTCCATGTGCATGCTATGCAATGTTATGTAATCAATTGGGTCAACAAGTATCCAAACAAATGTCTGCATATTGAAAAGGCTGATTTTTTTTTTTTTTTTTTGCAGTAGGTAAGTACAGCAAATAAAAATGCCCAGTGCGCTAACACAGAAAAACTCTTCCCCGCACCCGCCGACCCCTCTTAAAGAATTAAAGCTGTCTTGAGGGCCATCACCATGCATGAACAGATTGGTGTCTCCCCTTGGAGGTATAAGTATTAGGTTGAATAATAGGCTTACATGCTAAGCATAGTATCCTGAAAAGGTGGCCTTTCAATTAAGTGAAAGATAGCATGGTAACTCAAGACTGTCTTAGTCGGCCTTTTTTTTTTTTTTTTTTTGCTTTTTTTTGGGGGGGGGGTTAATCACTTTTGAAGGACATGGAGTCAATATTAAGACCTGCTGTGATGAAATGTAAGCTGTTGGTCTTCATAGCAGGTACCGCATAAAATGACAAGCTGTTGGTCTTCATAGCAGGTACCGCATACAATGACAAGCTGTTGGTCTTCATAGCAGGTACCGCATACAATGACAAGCTGTTGGTCTTCATAGCAGGTACCGCATACAATGACATAGCTAACTTTGACATAACACCAGAAATGGCCTGCCATGGGGACAACTAATGCTTCATACAAGTTAACAAAAACAAACAGATTCTTTAATTTGGAGGTACTTTTATTTTGTAGTTAATTAACTTTCTCAAATTCAAAATGATAAAATCGATGCTGCTGTATGAGAAAGATAAGATGCCTTTTTTATTTTTCATTTATTTTTTTTATTTTTTATATTTTTTACTTTACGAATCTGTGGACAATGTCAATACCATGTTGGTGACACTCATTTATGTTAATAATATTAACACATGAATGTACAGGCCTTGTTATCATCCCACATGACCACCTGTTGCCTGTGAAATGGCCTAGTGGTACACAACTAACATACACAAACAAGAACATTAGAGTCTGCTTCGCAGGCAAGACCACCTGGGCTCAATTAGTTCATTCGTACCAATGTACTTGTAAACAAACTACTCAGTATTGTCCACCTTAACTGGTTTAAGCTCATTCATGACAATGTGCTTGTAAACAAACTGGTAATGTGCAAACTTTGTTAACAATGATCCCACACGACTAGTGACTTTGGACAACTTTGAAGTCCACAACAATATTTTGAAAACTACCTGTGCCTATTGTGGGTGTTACTGTCAATATAAATGCCAATATCTTGGCATAAACCGTAATTTACATCCCATTCGAGTATCATGACTGCCGATATGTTCTGGTGTCTGTACATTACGGTACTGAACCTTTAGCAGAACATGCAGTAGTAGTAGCATTTCAGTTTTTGGCACTGTTCCACTGTCAGTTGGTCTACTTGTGTCTTGGAGTTTAAGCTCCAGATTGTTCTCTTTGTAAGATTTTCTTTGGTCTTTGTATTTTCCCCAAGGTGGATGATAATTCAGTTAAAATAAATATATCATTGTTGAACATCCATATATATATATAGTCACTCTGGGAATATACTTCAAATAGACAGTAAACCTTATAATATTGGACGATGCTATTTTCACTTTACGGTGAGAATAGCGTTGGGTCTATTTTCACCGTGTGGTGAGAATAGCGTTTGGAAGGAGTTTTGTCTATTTTCACCGTACGGTGAGGATAGAGTTTTGTCTATTTTCACCGTACGGTGAGGATAGAGTTTTGTCTATTTTCACCATACGGTGAGGATAGAGTTTTGTCTATTTTCACCATACAGTGAGAATAGAGCTGTTTGGTATATTTTGGTACAGTTTGGTATATTTTCACGGTGAGGATAGAGGCAGCTCTATTTTTTACCATCTGGAAGTTGAAATTGAGAGCCTTTTCGGAAATTCATTGCTATGGCTTGTCACATAGAACTGAGGCAAATTAAGATTGGAGAAAGATGCTTACTTTAGGCAGATAGCTAGCTTTATAGTATAGTCAATAGGAAACGGGACCAAAGCAAAATGCCCAGTTACTGAGGGTTTACTGTAAGACAATTTCCTTGGCACTGTGACACCATTAAATGTTTGGCTTTCTAACATCTCAAATTGATGCATATTAATTTACTCTACCCACCAATCAGTCTTTCATTTCCGTTGCTTCGTGGCTTTTTTTTGGGGGGGGGGGGGTGTTTTGTTTTGTTTTGTTTTTTTGTTGTTTTTTATTTTTTTGGGGGGGGGTGTTTGTCTTTGTTTGTTTTTTTGTTTTTTTATGTGATCCTTAGCTAAAGTGATAACAAGATAGATGTATATTACCCTTAAGTTCCGTTACTTCCATATCTGTGGCAATATTAAAATAGTTCCTCCTTTGTCTTGTCACCTAAATTTTGGCCTTTTCACATAAACAATACAGAGTGTTGGCTCTATAAAAGTTGTTAGATAATATTTAAAAGCTGAAATAACACCTCAACAGATCTCACTGTAAACCATGCTCAAAATGGAATGTAAGTTAGGCCTGTTTATTATTTCAGCAAATGTTGGTTCCAACTCTCTTTGTGTGCAATATCATAACACAATGCTTTTCCAAAATATTTTTCCCTGGTTGACTTTAAGTTTTATACCATCGCTGTACAATAGAAATAGAGCAGCCCCTATTCTCACCATACGATGAATAGACCAAACTCTATCATCACCGCACAGTGAAAATAGACAAAACACTATACCTACCGTGCGGTGAAAATAGACAAAACGCTATTCTCACTGTACGGTGAAAATAGTCACTCCGTATAATATCAATATATGAATGTTTAACTAAAAATATAATACTCTTAATAAATATAGTTTGTTTCACTGTGTACACGGTGTAATTTTTCCTCTTTATTACTTTATTTTTTTGGGAACCATGCAAGTGTCAACTTGCATTTTAGAGTCCAGTATCAGATTGACTGTGCAATTGACACATTTACGTCCTACACTCAGCATATGTTTGGATTACCTTGCTTGAGAGGTCATATTTTGTTCAGATCTTAATCTCTGACTTAATTGGTACTTAAATGTGTACATATATGATTGATCTGAATGACCGCTATGGACTATGCAGCATGCTCTAAAAAATATTGGATGGCTACATTTGTAGTCCAGGAACATGCCAAGGGAAGTGCTTGAGCCTAGTAACTTAGAGAATAGAGGCGGGGTCGTGTGGGATGGGTAATGAGGGAAAGTAATATTTATGGGCCTAACAGATCCCTTTTTTTTTTTTTTTTCAGGTCTCCTGTGCCAACAGGACCGCGGCACATGAGCGGCTGACAACAGAATTATTATTACTAGCCTTCACACCTGGCCACGTCCTAATTCTTTTTCCATTACACTATATTTTTATATTTATATTTTTATTAAACCCCCAAGTTGGGGAAACAAATAAAAGTACATCGAAATAAAATTGTACATTGAAATAATATTCAAACATTATAAACATAAAAAAACCTCTGCATACGTTATACCATATAAAAATGCACAATTTGCAGACCAGCACCGTTATAACATAATTTTGCACTCTTATAAGATAAGGCATTAAGACTATAGATGATTAACATCCCATACTACTACCTTTGTTCAAGCTCATTCACACCGATGCAATTGTAAACAAATTATCCGGTAGAACAAACCTTGTTAATATCCCACACGACAACTTTAGCTCCTCGGCTGGCAAACCCAATAGCCAGCGCTCTGCCAATGCAGTGACCGCCCCCTGTGATCAGCACAACTTGACCGCGGATGTTCTTGGGCGATCTTGAAATGAACAGTCTGTAAAAACTTTCAACGAAGCTCATCCATAGCTTAATCCATAACACTATAATTTCAACTATGAAGTACACACACATAATGTAGCGATGTGTTGTCTCGTGGAATAACTCCTTTTGATTGAAGAGTGTGGAGCATGTATATTGATTGAAGTCACGTGACCGTAATGGTGGCGTACATGAACTTTTAGTTCTCTAAGCTAAATATGGTATATATGAGGCGTGAATTCCATTTGGAAGGTAACCATTTATAAAAGTGACGAACGAAGTGATACAGATTGTACGCAACTTATCATTGCAAGTGAATTTATCGGGAATAGGAATTACAGTGGGCATTGCAGTGGCCGTAAGGCGTAAGTAAACACTGTCCAAAATGGCGGGTATTTCAAATGACCAACACCAAATGGATGTCGTTTGGGTTGATGGAGGGTGCTCCGATAACGGCAATGTTACAGGAACGGCTAAAGGAGGTTGTGGCGTGTATTGGGGACCAAACCATCCACTCAACACCAGCCACACGATGGAAGATGATGGACATATCCACACTAATAACAGGGCGGAGATTTTAGCAGCCATCATTGCAGTAGAACAAGCTGTGAAAGCAGGAAGGGGTACCCTCCATGTGAAGACTGATTCACAGTATGTTAAAAACTCTATTACCAGTTACATTATGAAATGGAAAACAAATGGATGGAAAACGGCAGGCAAGAACAAAGAACCAGTGAAAAACAGAGATCTATGGGAGAAACTAGACTCTCTCACACAGACAATAAAAGTGACATGGGAACACGTTCCAGGCCATGTTGATGAGGGTAACAAAATGGCAGATGCCCTCGCAACACAAGCCAGACAAGGAACCAGTGCTGATAGTGACAGTAATGTAGTCACACCCAAACCTGGGCATACTGTGACAAACAAAAAAGAGCCCATGCCTGAAGATAACGAGAGTGACCCAGAGATCACATTCTCAACACCAGAGGGCAAGAAAAGGTATGATACTGGGAACGAACATATATGTAAAATATGTGATCACGTTGTGGATGACCATATTAGTCCCAGCATCCAATGCTCCCAATGTAAGTATTGGATTCATTATAGTTGTACTGCGTTACCCAAATACCAGCTCTATATATACCGACAGACAAAACGTGTGTATACATGTGAAAAATGTGCTACCATTCCTGCAGATTTCCTGCCTGAATACCACCCCCCTTCCAGAAAGACAGACCAGACCAAGCACAGTACCACTGGGAGTATCATGGACACAAATAGGAAGGAAATAGGTGAATCTAAAACTTCAGTAGAACAACCTGTCAGTAAAACCAAGGAACACGAGGAACACCTAGTGTCTTGTTCAAAAAGCTATGACGCAGTGATTACTATGGTGAATGAAATGCAGGATCATATGTATAATCTAGAAGATATGTTTGTTAAAACACAAACATCATACATGGCAGGCTCCAAATAGAGAGATTGGAGAAAGAAATTGAATCACTCAAGAACCAACAGTGTCAAAGTAAAAAAGAGCTCGACAAATGCGTGGGTGAGAAAAGAAAGCTTGAAGAAGAAGTAAAAAAGAAAGACACTGCAAAAAAGTCTGAAGGTAACAAGAATGCAAGATGTGATGCTCTAGAAAAGGAGATCAAACAAGTGAGATGCAAAGCACAAGAGAATGAAGAACAACAGAGACATGATCTTAAGATTAACAAAAACAGAATGCAAACACAAATAGACTCGTTAGAAAGAGAAAAGTCTATGCTAACCAAAGAACTTACCGCTTTACATAGAAGTCTCAACACAAAACAGGAGAGTATCGAGGGCTTGGAGGGTCAGGTCAGCGACGCTAAGAAAAAACTACAGACTGCATGCGACGAGGTCCTATCCCTGAAGCTCCACATACAAGCAATAGAGAGCACCCCCAATGCCCCCTTCATAGAAACCCCAGTAAAACGCCATGCTACAAAGGACCGTCGAACCTATGCACATGTAGTGCGAGACACCCACAAACAATCTTCCATAAGCAGTTCTGAAGATTCAGAGGATGAGAATACTATGCTTATACAAAGACATAATGAGATCAGAAAACCGAGCCAACCTAATGTACCACCCAGGCAGGAAACACAAGGAAGACTAAGCTAAGCCCATCATAATTGAGAAATTCATGAAAGCAGTGCAAGTAGAAAAGCAAACCGCTTACACAACAAGAGAAGCACTGACCACCCCAGTTGACCGGGACACAGACTGCGTAGTGTACCATACAATTGGTAATGACATAAAAGAACTAGATCCAGTGGAATGTGTGAACAAAGTCGAGGAGCTTGTCAACAAGAGCAAACAAGCTAACAAAAATCGCAAGATAATTGTATCTCTAGGGATCACGAGACGGGATAGTGCCACCCTGAGCGCTAAGGTGGAAGCTGTGAATGGGCTACTGAAAGCCAAGTACTTTGAGGACAGAACTGTTATGTGCTGCCATCATCACAACATTCAACCGATAAGTAAGAGAGGCCACAAACTATTGAGCCAGGATGGGGTACACCTCACACAAGAGGGTACGGCTCTCTTTGCTTCCAACTTACGATATGCGGTAGAAAAATCCCTGGGCATAACAAGACAGCGAAGACAGTAACATGACTCAATGACTCACAGAAGAGTGTATTGAATCATATGACTGAATTGTATGAATTAATAGATTATTGTGTCAGATGATTATAGAAAGTGCTTGTCAGATACCAAGAATATTGAGGTAGGACATTCACGCCGGTATACCATACCATATTGCTTGACAGAACCTACACACCCCTATTAGCTATGAATCCATATTCATTATCAATCGCAGCATGGAACGTAAATGGGGTAAAATCACGAATTAACTCAAAATTAGGTAATGCTGAATTTGAAGAAAAAATAAAAAAACATGATATAGTGTGTCTTACAGAGACACATGCTGGTCCAGAAATGGATATTACCATAACAGGATACAAGACATTCCAAATAAACCGACCCCGTACTGTTGGTGCCCATAGACACTCTGGAGGCATAGCAGTGCTTGTGAGAAAAGGACTGGATAAAGGTGTTAAGTTTCACCAAGGACCAAATTCTGAACTTGTGTGGATTAAGTTATGTAAAAATTACTTTAATCTAGACTACGATATTTACAGTCAAAATGCTGAGACATGAATGAGATTGATTGGCTACCAGCCTGCCTCGGTTCCAAGCTAAGCCTTAGGCTGTGACGTCACCAAGATACACAAAATCCAACATGGCGGCCATGATATTAACTGGTATCACATACAAATAAGAAATTTGTAAAAAGTGGTACAAAAGATGTGTTATGATCTCTTACCTTTATATGTCCTCTTTCCACAGATTTAAATCCACATTATGGTATTATTCCAGTCTAATAATAGGGCCAGGGTAGTCCAATATGTCCATTTCATTTCTGATCTGTCAGCCATTGCTGACCCAAATATCCAGAAGTCATGTTCATGTAATTTGATCAAATTTTGTACAAGCAATGTGATGACAAAATATTTTGCCATCTACTGCAAAAATACTTTCCTGATGCAAGCGGTAAGATGTAAGTCCAAATTAGAAAGAAATAATCTTGTGATCTGACTTTGAATTTCAACCTCTAAAATCCGCCATTTTGCAAAAAAATCCACGTTTTTTACAAAGCTGCACTTTTGTAACATGTGGTCTATTACCGGCAATTTGCACCAAGAATGCACTGCCAAAGCATACAGATCCATAATCAAATGGGGGTGGTGGGATAGTGAAAACCCTGTGTCCACCTTTCAGCCAAAAAGGAAGGAACCCCAAAATGACATATTTAGGGGGTAGGGCCCTTTGAATTTTGATCAAATCTGTACAATTTGCCATAGAATGCTCAAATATATTTTTTTCACAACTTTAAATATCCGTAAGCATGAAACTTAGCCTAATCTATGTTATTTCAGAAAATGTTTTATTTTATCAGTAGTTCTAAACCCCCATTACTTCTGATAAAATGGACTGTTCTGTTATTCAAATTGGACCACTTGTATCTTGAAAATTTAACCCAATCAAGCCCAAATTTATACCCTCTTGAAAAGCATGAACACTTGTTGGTCAAGTTACAGCGTGAAAGGGTCATGGATCTGTTTTAAATTAAAATGCCAGAGCAGTATCTGGTTGGTGGGTGTTCCAAACAGGCATCTCTTGTGTCTTCAGTGGGGTATCGGGTGACAGGATGCTCGTAAAATGACCATTAATCGTAACCCAATAAATGCACTGACTGTTATATACAGTAAAACCTCTCTAACCGAACGCCTCCATATACCGAACACCTCTCTATACTGAACACCATTTCTTGGTCCCGAATGTATACTTCCAATGTTAGCAAACTTCCCTATACTGAACACCTCCCCTTACGGAACACTTTTTTCAGGTCCCAAGAGTGCTCGGTATAGGAAGGTTTTACTGTAAGTGGCAAATGACTTATCACACCTCTTTCATGTGATCCGCGAACACCTCAACACTCCCAAATAGCAAGGACTAAGATGTGCCCATGCGTCTTTGTTTACATAAACACTGCCCAGCAATAGAACCGAGAACGAGGCTGCTGATTTGACCCCTAATCTCGCATCTCATTAAACCCAGGTCAGCATCTCGACTGTTATGTTGGTTGTGTGTACATTCCACTGAAGAACTCTACATATTACCAGTCACACACAGTTGACATGTATGATATTTTAGAGCATGAAGTAGCTAGGTATAGTTCTATGGGCCAAGTCTTATTATTAGGAGATTTTAATTCAAGAACTGGTACTAAAAATGACTATATTAATGGGGACAGCCACATGCATGTGCCTGTGGATACAAGCTACACTGCTGATGATAATGTAGTATCGAGATCAAATCAAGATCTCAAGATATGTGAATTTGGAAAGAAATTATTACAATTGTGTATTGCTACTGGTCTCAGAATATTAAACGGTCGCACACTCGGAGACTTAAAGGGTAGATTTACGTGTTATAAACCATGGGGCCAAAGTGTTGTAGACTATGCCCTAGCCCAGAAACAGATTCTTCACCAAATCAGATACTTCACTGTGCACAATTTTGAAGGTGATATGTCGGACCATTGTCTAACATCCCTAGAACTTCAGGTAAACCACAAAACGGTACAAAAGAACATGCAATTGGAACTATTCCCATCTAAATTTAAATGGAATGAGAATAGCAGAACTAACTTTGAAAGTGTAATGAATAGCACAGAAATCCTAGCAAGAGTAAAAGAATGTGAAACAAAATGTAAGAGTGATAAGTACACTGTCCATCAATGTGTGGACTACCTGAATAGTATATATTATGATACAGCTCAGAAATGTCTGGGATCTAAGAAAACTTTCAAAAATAAACGGATGTCTAAAAAATGGTATAGTAAAGAGTGTAGAAAGATGAAGACCTACTTGAATAATCTAGCAAGAAAAATAAAAGTTAATTCCAGTAACCAAGGATTACGTAAGTTATATTTCAGTAAACTTAAATCCTATGTTAAATTATGTAAAAGCACAAAGAAAGGTTATAAGCAAACGCTCATGGAGAAACTAGAAACCCACCAAAAAAATTCCAGAGAATATTGGAAAATTTTGGATGAAATAAAAACATTGGGCAACCTGCCCAGTGAATGTGACTTAAATGATGCAGAAGATTGGGTAATTCACTATAGAGATCTACTTAAAGGGAACAATATGCAGGACCATGATTTAAACGACTTGGTGGTAAATCTAGAACAGCAACAGGTATTTAATGAATTGGATAATGTGATAAAATGTGACGAAATTCTCAAAGTAGTCAAACAGCTCAAAAATAATAAGGCGCCAGGGCTAGATGTCATTACTAATGAAATGATTAAGTCCAGCATATCAACAATGAAGGTTCCACTACAGATGATATATAACAAAGTTTTAAGTACTGGTACATACCCCTTGAGCTGGTCGCAAGGGTATATTGTGTCTCTCTTCAAATCTGGGAGCAAGAATGATTGCAATAATTATAGAGGGCTCACGATCAGCAGCTGTCTTGGTAAAGTGTTTAGTGCTATCCTAAACAACAGATTTATTGATTTCTTAAAAAAGAGAAATATAATGCATGATGTACAGATTGGGTCTTGTAAAGGTTCAAGAACATCGGATCATATATTTGTTTTACAAAGTCTCATAGACAAGTATACAAAGACAAGATCTCGTAAAGGTAGAAAATTATATACAGCATTTATTGACTTTAGAAAAGCCTTCGATATGTTATGGAGAGAAGCACTATATTACAAATTGTTACGAACTGAGGTAGGCACAAAATTTTATAGAATTATAAAACATATGTACTCTTCCACAAGATCATGTGTGAAACTGGGAAATTATATAACATCAACATTCCCTACACATGTGGGTGTGAAACAAGGTGATGTGATGAGCCCGACTCTGTTTAATCTCTTTATTAACGACATCCCCAACTTATTTGATTATAATGATGACCCTGTATATCTTGGTAACAGACCCATTAATTGTCTACAATACGCTGATGACCTTGTACTTTTATCTGAAAGCAAAGATGGTCTACAGAAATCTTTAGATAAACTGCATACATATTGTAAAACATGGAAATTAGAAGTAAATACCAGGAAAACAAAAGTAATTATATTTAATCCTACAGGACGGAGAATGGAAGAAAGGTTTATATTTGATGGTAATTTACTGGAAAATGTCAATACATATACATACTTGGGCATCAAAATGGCTAGTTCTGGGTGTTTTTCTCATGCGATTAATGAACTGCGAGATAAAAGTATGAAAGCCATGTTTAAACTTAAGAAATGTTGCAGTGGAATTAATACAAAACCACATATAATGACAAAAATGTACGATCAATTGATCAAACCTATAAGTACCTATGGCGCAGAAGTATGGGGTATAGACAATTTTAAGGTTAAAATGGATAAAATGAGCCAAACCAGATGCGTTGAAGCAAAATATGAATCCCTCTCTGTAGAGAAATTGCATACCAGTTTTTGTAAATATCTCTTGGGAGTCCATCGAAAAACGAGTAACTGTGCTGTGTATGGCGAACTAGGAAGAAAACCCCTATATTTTGATATTATAAAAAGTGTTATGAAATACTGGATAAGACTCAAGGATTCCCCTCCTGATTCTTTACTGAATATAGCCTACCGAGAAAGTTTGTCATTGGGAGAACAAGGAGTACATTCATGGGCATATCACTTCAAAGAATTGTTAAAACACTACAACCTAGCCCATAAGATTGAAAAGGATGATGGTAGCATCACAGTTGGCGATGTCATAACTAAAATGGAAGATGAATTTTACCAAGTTTGGGACCAGAAAATAGAAAACAATAGTAAACTAGATGTGTTTAGGACAACACACAAAAATTTTGGTTATGAAGAGTACTTGAATACAATAAAAATCTTTAATTGGAGGAGAGCATTAACACAATTAAGACTGTCAGCACATAAACTGATGATTGAGAGAGGACGATATAAAAAAATTGATAGGTCAGAAAGAAAATGTATTGTGTGTAATAATGGAGAAATTGAAGACAAAATACACTTTATTCTAAAATGCGGGTACTATAGAGAATTGCGAGAGAAGCTTTTGGGACCATATATTGATAAGTACAAACATGGAAATGCTCAAGCAGGGACAGAAGCAATGTTTGTATATATACTTGGGAAAAGTGATATGAATACTCTAGGTAAATTTTGCTATGAAGCAAGTCAACTGAGACAGGAAAAGTTGGATAGTAAAAAATAGAAATAATGGTGCAAAGACTTGGCCCATTAGATATTAGCCATTAGTTAAAAGCAATAGGCTTATATTTATTTATATTATGTTGTTAGACCGAAGTATTCAATTAGTCCCGATTACATTTTCTTTCTTGTGGTGCTGTTTCACTTATTTTTCAAACACGTTTATTTATATGTGTGGTGCTGTCTCTTTTTTTTTTTTTTTTTAATTATTATTTTATTCTACGCAGCTGGATAGTAATACCTCGATGTAACTACCAGCTGTATGAATGTATGTTGCTATTGCCCACAGAGGGCGCTATTTGCAATAAATCAATTGAAAGAATGTATTTATGTCAGCTTTCTAACGATATGGATGACCTTTTTCCTGAGGGTGGTCACATAAAAAAAAACGTGCAGACATACGCAAGTATCACCGTAAACTTTGATTTTGTGACCCTGGTCGAGTTGCAGGTTTATGTGATGGTAATCATTGACTGGATTGTCCCAAAACTGGGTCATTGTGACCCACCTGTGTGGGGTAGCTGGTGTCTGGTCACAGACATTTCTTTATTCTGCTAAAAGGCGCCCTCTTTGGGCCAACGCATACAACATACGCTGGTCAGCGTAAAATCGGAGTTCCACTACCGGTACACAGGCCTAGATATATCCACATGTGTATCTCAAAGGGGCAACCAGCAGAATGGTGGTCATCATATTGTGGTCAGTATGAACCCATTCATACTGACCGGCAAAGTCACTGACCACCGAAAATACTGATTAAATTAGGATTATTTTCAGTGGACAGTGACTTTGCCGGTCAGTATAATTTTGGGTTCGCTTTGACCAGACAGAATATGATGATGGCAACCATTCTGTATTAATTTATAATAATTACAATAATAATAATAATAATAATAATAATAATAATAATAATAATAATAATAATAATAATATCACTGTAGCCCTCCACTTACATTTCGTGGTTCTGTAACAGATGGCCTTAAAAAAAAAAAAAAAAAAAAAAAAAAAAAAAAAAAAAATTATTCCCGGGAATAGAGCCGAGGCGTAAGAGCCCACATAGGCCTACTCTCTCACATCAGTGGAAGCCCCCTGTTCCTGGTAATTTCCACCACGATGGCCCGCCCCGTTACATTAACTTTAAGCCCTGTCCCTTTGTCCCTATCCCCGCCTCTGAGGCTCAGGCATCCCATATGGCCTGCACCTGCAGCTAGCTGCAGCTACAGTCATGGCAGCCCTGAAAAGGGCTACCACCCTTCCCTTCCATACCCCCTTCTCACCCGTTAGTTCACCCTGGCCTGTTCTCTTCCCATTCTAACATTTCGCTCCTTTTATCCCAGCACCCTATCAACTATAGTCTGTCAACCCTGAGTTACGGAAGGGAATTTTTCCAATATTTCGTAAACAGCGGGCAAAATGACCATGTATTTCATACATAACCAAATCTGAGCAGTTTACCTAACTCTTCAAAGGAATTTGTTTGCAGTGTGGTTTGTATTTATTTCTGTAACCAGCAATTTTAGCGTTTTTGCGGTCTTCTCACGGACGGTGCCGGCAGTTTAAAAGGATCTGTTAATCACATGTGCGCACGCGCACTTATCATTTCTCGGACGATATGGATTGAGCTAACTTTTGCTTGCGACCGCAGAAATGCCCCAAAATGCGGCTGAACAGAAATACAAAGTGCATATAGCTACCACATATGCCTCAAAAGTTGGGTATATTGATGAAAAAAGGTTATGCATTAGATATGTCGGCAAGTAATAATCCATTGTTGTAATATTCACAAAATCCGTTTCCGTACAGCAAGGTTGATAGACTATAGTGTTATACAGTTTTAATACCCTCCTTACACCCTGGAAAATCTCCTTCCAAGCCCAAAAACCAAGCAACACGGCCCACCTCTTCTGGTCCCCTTATTTCCTCTAAGCCTTACAGTTGTAGTCCTTATCCTGCCAACTTTAGAATAAATTTTCCCTCATTTCCTTGTAGGCATCACACCACAGTAGCCTGTGATCTACTGTCTCATCTGCCTCCTGAGCACCAACTCTATATTTCCCATTACTACCCTGTGTCCATTTCTGACGTATCGTCTCCAAGTTGATAACCCCGCCCTACTTTGGAACAAAAATTTAGATCCATTCCCTCCATCCTAATATGCGCTCCTTTTTGGTTTATCTAACACTTAATCAGCTTTTCGTTCACCCCCTCTTTCCACTTTCCTCGCCATCCCTCTGCAACTGTTTTCTTAATGTATGACTTCCATTCATCAACTTCGTCGTACCCTTTTAAGTCATATTTTTCTACTAATGTGTCTATATTTTGGACCCACTTTGCTTGTGCCTTTACTGGCTCCATGCAAATTTTCCTGCACCATCTGTCTTCACTAATTGTTTGTACATATCCCCAGTAATTTAACTTGGCTTTGGCAATTCTATCTGTAATTCTGATGGTTGCTCCTGTGGTGTATCTAGTGCCAGAGGAGACATTTAGACCTATGGTACATATCTAGCTGTCAATAAACTACCGTTATTGAGCTTAAGACTAAATACTGAATAGCTGAACCACTCCACTTATTCTATTCATTAAATTATCAGTATGCATCACACACACACACACACACACACACACACACACACACACGAAAAAATTGAAAATAAATAAATAAATAAATAACACAAAATTTGCTCCTTCATGGTCATGGAGAAACACACAAACTATACCTGCCTTCAAATAATAAATATGATATCACTGCGGCCCTCCACTTAGAGGGGGGCAAGGGGGGGGGGGGGGTCTTGATCACAGTTTACAGGAAAAAGAATTGTTTTCACAGTTCACAGGAAAAATTATTCAGCTTATATGCATATTCACGGTTCACGAGCAATGGCTTAATCACGAATCCCTAAATTAATTTTATTGTTTCACAGATCACGGAAAATAAAAAGATAGGATCACGAGTCACGAAAATACCCTTGCCCCCCCCCCCCCCCCCCCCCCCCCACTTAGCCTATGTGCCGTGGCCCTGTAAATAACAGATGGCCTGTTTAAAAAAACAAACAAACAAACAAAACAAAAAACTGATTGACAGGAACAGAGCCGAGGCGTAATTGGTCCCACATAAGCCTATAGGGCCTACTCTCTCATGGCAGTGGGAGTCCCCTGTTCCCGTTAATTTCCCCAACGGTGGGACGCCCCATTACAGTAAGCCCTGCCCTTTGTCCCTATATCCCCACATAGAAGGCTCAGGCATACCATGGCCTGCACCTGCGACTAGCTGCAGTTACAGTCACAGCCCTCAAAGGAAAGTAGTTGACCAGTTTTTTCTCCTACCATTAATGCTGAGGTAGATTCGAACATTTTAATATGGGGTCATCGTGTAGGGCAGATACAATACAAATCTTTATCGTACATTCATCGATAGGCCTTGTACGCTTACATCAATATGGTGGAAGTAAAAAAAAAAAAGAACTAGGAAAGATGATTTGCTGCATACCAAATCAGTGTGTGTGTGTCCTCAAAGCATATTGGTATGGCAATGTACAACTATTCCATAACACAGGAGTAGAAGTTGGAATGGCATCTCTTTCTATTATACCTTTGAAGTTATTCAAGATTTAAAATTTATAATGGTGCTATTTAGCATAATTAAAATTGCGACAACTTTTATTTTTAATTCATTAGGTGCGCTATGGTCAGCAACCCCCTAGTATAAGTTGGAATGACATCTCTATCTGTTATAATGTTGAAGATATTCAAGATTGAAAATTTCGAATACTGCTAATTAGCATAATTGAAATTGCTGCAACTTTGTTTGAGATTCATTACATGTGCAATGGTCAACAACCCCAAATAGATGTTGAAATGACATCTCTATCTATGATAGTTTTGAAGATATTCAAGTTTTAAAATTTCGAATGCTGCTAATTAGCATAATTTAAATTGCTACAACTTTTGTTTTAAATTCATTATATGCGCACTAGTCAAGAACCCCCAGCAGTCTTGATCCCGAGAGTAAAGAATGCCCCAGTACTTGACACTATGACACAAAGCATAAATTAAAATTTAGATAGATCTAAGGCTAATTAAACACCTCACTCTCCAAACTGGCGCTAAAAAGTCATTTGGACAGTTCATTACTTACAGTTTGAACCAAGATTATGGCAAATTAAATTATTCATCTTAACAATTTAGTATCAAAACAGATAGTTCTAGAACTCAATGTTCCTTTGTGTTAGATGGTTGCATTAATTATTACAATAGAAATGGGTCAAATTCTGATCTTTTTCTATTAAGTGCTACCAAAGCATTTGATAGAGCGGAGTACCGGTATGTTAAGTTTTTTCTCAACTTTTGAGCCGAGGTTTATGTCCGCTGGTAGCAAGACTGGATTTGAATTTATATAGTGGCCATGACATTATTTTGTCTTTTATCACGGTTAAGCTAAACTTTTTCCCCTTGATGACTTGAGGGCCTGACTGAAGATCCGCACGCTGCCTGTTAATTTCTTGTTTATCAGTAGATGCGGGAACTGTGAACGTTTGGTTTATACATTATTTCTATGAAACAGAACTATAAAAACTTCGAAAAAAACTTGTTAACTATTTTCTTGACTCTCGCGTTTGTTTGCTTCCGCCATTGGTGATAATTTTTAGCACTATAGAGCAGGTAAAAGTCAGAATTTTCACTTTTAAGCATGCAACACTGGAAAAAATATTCGTTTACGCGTTTACATGGCCTGCACGGGTTGACAGGCATTTGTAGCATGGAGTACGTCATGTCAACCCCGCAGGATATGCAGGCGCATAAATGCAATGCAAATGATGCTCATTTCTTGAGTGAAATCGGGCGTATGGACGAAGGTCCTTTTCCACACTTATAGGTCTACAGCATTCCCACCATGATCTAATTTTGAGGCCAGTTTGATCAGAAGGTGCGACATGCCCTTGTACATGTAGGCCTAACCATTTGAAATATCTTACAGGCATAAACATTTACATTTTTATATGTATCGTGATGGACGTCTGGCTCATATATGGTCACGTGATTCTCAGCAATATCCAGACACGTATTTTGCACACCTTAAAACAACTCACCTACCTACGAAACGAGCATAAGAACAAGTGAAAACAGCAACAAAAGCGAAAGGAGCACACACACACAGACACAAAATAAAAATCAAACGAATCACCCCCCCCCCAAACACTCTCTCTCTCTCTCTCTCTCTCTCTCTCTCTCTCTCTCTCTCTCTCTCTCTCTCTCTCTCTCTCTCTCTCTCTCTCTCTCTCTCAGAGCTTGGTCCCTTTGATTTTATAAAGAACCATTGTATACAAGATACTTTGTTGACCGCATGCACCCTAAACCATGCATTAAAGGCATCATGCCAAACATCGCATTTGCGACAAAGCACAAACAAGTAAAAATATGATATAACATTTGAAGCACATTTAAAAAACAGCATTACAAAGGATCTGGAAGTACTATTCAAGTCAGCATATATGGTATGCAAATATTTATAAGTTGCCATTTTGCACATGCATGTCCGTAAGTTGGCCGAAATCCGCATCAGTATAAAACTCATGGACGTCTCTTAATAGTTTGTTCACACAAATGAAATTTAATGCACTCTCTCCCTTTGACCAAAAATAAGTTATTAGCATTTCATCTTATGCATCGTTGCTGTTCATATTAGATCTCCGCTGTCTGTAAATTTTTCACATAATCACATTCGATAAATAAGACTTGGAGTAGCATATTTTGCGTCTTTTCTTATGTCGGTAATGAGACCTTCCAGTACATCTGCTGGGCGCATTACACATTCATTATATGGCTATATATAGACGTTCAGTGACTTTTGCCTAAGCATTTGGTTCTCATTTATTAAGGAATAAAATTCAGATACAGCATTTTGGGTAATATATCTGATACCGTTAAGTCACCCAATGTTAAACTTTTTTTAAAACAACGCCGTAATTTATTGACATCAGGTTAAGAATTGAGAACATGTTCTTTTGCTTGGCCAAGATCCGCAACATCTCCCTTGTCATGAGCTGTCTTTAAAATTTCTAAACGTGTTCAATAGTATTTTTTTCTTTTCGCATTCAATATCAAATACTATTTTTCCTTTTGTTATTATTTTTATTTTGCTGATAGCCTTGATGTTGAAGATTTGCTATTATATTTCATGCTGTCAGCTTCATATTTTAAAATAGTGTGTTACAAATGAATTCCTTCATTTGTATTTCTTTCATCCATTAAATTATTAAATTGATGAAATGATGTGGCTGATGAATTGCCAGTTAATTAATTATGGCATTCTGTAACTTTTCCAAGTTCCAGTCGAATTTTTGTCTTTCGTTAAGCTTCCTATATTATTGAAAGGATTTAGTAATTACAAGTCAACATAGAGGGCAGTATACTAGCATTACGTCTGAAAAGTCTGTCACCTTTAACACTCCAAAGTCCGGGTGGTTGTCAAAAAATTCAGTCAATACATACTCTATAACTCTGCATCCCCCAGATAAGTAACATGAAAACTACCCTTTTTTATCTTTTCAATGTGGCCATTAACAACATGCGCCCCCAAATTTATATGAAGACAGTACAGCTTTACCAAATCCTTTAACGTGCTCATTCTCTTCATGTCATATAACCGACGTTTGCGGAAAAAGTCTGCACCATACCAGTCTGCTATTGCCATATCTTCACAAGACTAAAAATAGCTTTTGTCATTAACATTATTGTACTTATAATTATTGATATCTTTAGAGCACAGTCAGCATGGCTTGTAAAATACCAGCAATAAAATGCAAACAAAATTTTGAGTTATGGCTACTACCGGTGTGGGCCAACTTTTATTGACTCTACTTTCAAATCCTTTTAATGTGAAGAACAAGTGCACTGTTGTACTCGTCTTCATGTTTGCTTTATCTAAAATACAAAAGGGGTGTGCTATTTACTTAGCATTGCTTCATAGGCAAGTCGAATTTTAATAATTGTTCTGATACAGTGATATTTGCAACATATATACTATCACTGAACTGCTATAATACGGAACAGGCATGTATAATTCTCGCCCAAATATCTAACCGTTGCCACAGGTAACGATGGCAAACAGCCGCCATGACACAGCTGTAGGACACTCATGGGAATCTAGGGGTGGTGCTCACATTTGTGGGAACAGAACAGAACACTAATTCCAAACAAGTTACGATTTATTCTTATATCAAGTTCTATGTGCGTGTGGAACACATAACTATACCTTCCAAATGGGTAATTTTATCAAAATTTCTACTTTGGCATGAAGAACATATTGTACCATATGTTTGATCCAGGCCCTTACATATGGATAAGGAAATTTGTTTTGAAATCACTGGATATAGAATGTTTTGAAAAGACAGTAACCAACATGGAGGCGGACCCATAACCTATATAAATAGTGATATACTTAGCAGACTTTGGGTACATACTGGAACCACTTGTGTGGAAAGTCTGATTGTAGAATTGATGTTATAGGTAGAGTGAAGTGGCTAGTCATTTCATGCTACAAAACACCCAAAACAAAGGACGTGGTATTTCAAATCCAAACAGAAAGACTCTTGCAAACAGCCCCATTCCTCATATGCAATATTTTTAATGATGTAGAAGACAGCTATCTTGCGTTTCAGACCTTAATTGAAGAAACTATAAATATACATGCCTCATAGAAAACAAAAATAATAACAGGCAAAAACGACGCCGCACTTAAATTCTAAATTACGCAAAACATGTATGAAAAAAGAAAGCTTTGGAGAAAGTACAAAATACACAAAAGTAGTAAAAATTGGAATGCCTTTAAAAACAAAGAAACATAAGTACAGAAATAAACAGACAATCTATCAAGACCTATTTTAAGGAAAGTGTTCCAAAGGCCCTGAGATGGAAAAAGAGTTTTGGAAAACAATAAAACCATACATAAGTAGAAAAGGAACTGCCACAGACAACATTAATCTGGAAGATGGTGGTCAAATTATCTCAGACCCAAACATAGTGGCGGAAACTTTAAATGAATGCTTTGCTGATACGGGAAACAGAAATACAAATTGTAACACCGAAAGAGATATTGACCCAAGTGATAAAGCATGGGATCAGTATATGAATAAAATACTGGAAGTGTATTCTAACCATCCAAGTATTCTGAAAATAAATCAGCTTGATATCCGACAACATGATCGACTTCAATTTTAGAAGATCACATAGTCACAAGTACTCATCCGAATTAAAAGCCTCGATAATAAAAAGGCAACTGGACATAATGGGATATCAGCTAAGATGCTCAAGACTTCCAGAAATGTTATAACACCAATCTGCACCAAAATTTTCAACCAAAGTATTGGCTCTTGCAAATTTCCACATTATTTAAAGTTAGCTATCATAAATCCGGGTTACAAAAAGTCTGACCATTTGAATAAACAAAATTATATACCGTTAAATATTTTATGCCTCGTTTCAAAATTTTTGAAAGACTACTTGTCAGAAACATGACCAAAATAAAAAACGAAATATTTCATGACAGAATATCAGCCTACAGAACTGACTACAGTTGCCAGAATGTCCTCTTACATGCCACTGAAACATGGCGATCAGCACTCGATAACAACAAGTATGTAGTCATGGCATTAATGGATCTACCCAAAGCGTTTGAAAGCATATCCCATCCATTATTGCTTTCCAAATTAAAATCATTTGGGTTCAGCAAAAATGCTGTCATCTTCCTTGCCAGTTATTTAACCAGCAGATAATGTGCCCAACTCATGCCAAGTGTCTATTAAATTGGGGAAAGGATTAATGTGTTGATTTAACACTAGTATGGCAAACTGAATCTGCTAGGAAAAGGAAAGTCTCGGACACCATAACCCTGCCCCTGCCACCAGCCCTTCATGTGTACATGTACATGGGTCTTGAACCCATGTGCCTAATGTGTGTTCTTTTCAAAATAGTATGAGAGGAAAACTTTAAACTCTTCAGAATCACAGGATTGTGTTAATTTACTCATCCAGATTATAAATTTAAATTCAATTTAGCGGGAACTTTGAATTTGTAAAATATTATGCATCTCAGTGGGTCCAATTTTGGGATTTTGCACAAGTGACTTTGACCCAATTTCCGTGATCGGAAATGAGAAGTGGAATATGATTTCCAATTCCAAGAATAGTTTTAGAACTATCATATCAAACATGGTTATAGGCGTCCATACATGAAAATAGGGATTATGTATGTCAACAATTAGTTCCGCAAGGCCACAGATGTTTAGCAACATTGGTTAGCAGATGATAACTTGTTAAGGCGAGAACCATTGAGTGTGTTAAGCTCAAAAGAGCTGTTGTGGCCAAAAGGTCCTTGCTGTCTTTGCGAGGGGTATGGGGTTCAAATCCTGGCTGATCCATGGGATCGTAATGTCTCTGGTTGTTCACATGCAGTGATTACTTAACTGTTTATAGGCTTAGTGGGATATGTTTGGGTTCCCTTTGCCTGATTATGTCCGAGTTGATCCTAGGGGCCACTGGTCTCCTAGTTCAGTAGTGGCTGCTATAAGAAATACACTCACCACAGATCACCGCACATATGTGTGAATGGTTGAACCGTTTGTCAACCCAAAACCAGGGCCAGAATTTCGGCGAGAATTCGAGAATCCACTCTTGTAGAGATTCTCATAAACTTGTCTTTCTTTGAAAAGAAAACTAATTGACAAAAATCCAAATTGATTCCCATAAAATTTTGCAAAATTCTGGCCCTGAAAACTTCAGAGTGGCATTATTTCAATCCTCAGACTGGGTAGGGTCTGCATACGTGGATGGATGATTTATACTAATCAGCATCAGAGATATGTGCCATCACTGTCACTCTTCATTGATCATAATTTGCTTGAATGCGAAATGAAGAAAAACTTTGGAGTGGCATTTTGTCATAAACCTGACAAGGTAGGGCTAGGTGGTTTCCACAATAGAAAGATAAGGCAAGTATTGATGAAGGTAGACACACAATGTGCCACAATGACTGAATATTTTCGTCTTTTGCTGGACTCATCAGGGGCAAGTGAGTTCTGTTTTACCCCGGGGTAAACATTAATATTTTATGGTGACTGGTGAGTTCTGTTCAATCCCAGAGTAAACATTGATACTTTATGATTACTGGGGAGTTCTGTTCAATCCCAGAGTCAACATTAATATTTTATGGGTACTGGTGAGTTCTGTTCAATCACAGAGTAAACACTAGAAATAAGATTTGCTTCACAGCAAATCTATCTGGGTGCCTTCAAAATGAGAACAGTTTGAGATGATACACTTTGCTATTGTTCAACATAATTTCAATTTCGTGTATTAGCCTAATTTTTATAAATTAAAATGCTCATCTTTGGTTCTTGGTTCAAGGGATATGGCCATGTCCCAAACTTATAATTTGATGTTTGAATGAAACTGCTATCTATAATAATTTTGAAGCTATTCAACATTTTGATTGTGTCTATTTTCCTAATATGCATGAATTTTAAGCCTACAGTGTTGCCAACCCTAGAGTGTTATAAATCAGTAAGATTCAGCGAGGTGGCGCAGCGACCGAGCCGGGGGGTGGGTGCGGGAGGGGGGCAGGGCCCCCGTCCAGTCAAAGGCGAATTTTTTGAAAATGTAACTGAAATGGAGCCACTTGGTGTATTATATTTTGAATTTTTCCGTTTTTTTTTCAAGGTTAAAACTTTGCCATTTCTTGTGCAGAATTTGAAAGTCATACCATAATATAAAATTAAAATTTTCCTTCATATTTTTTTTAATTTAAGAGACAGCAAAGTTAACAAATTATCAATAATAATTACTTGATATGATCTTATTGTATATAACTAAGACGTGATATCCATCATCTCAATTATATGCTAAATTATAATTTTTTCTCGTAGCATCTTTTTTAAAATCCGTAAGGTTTTGTTCTTGATCCGTGTGACGTAAGCTCACTGTGTAGAAGCCTGATATTCCGTACAACTTACGGGAATTCCGTAAGAGTTGGCAACACTGAGCCTAGAAGAACTTTGGTCTATTGTACATTGGATGGGGCAATGCTACAAACCCATAAATTGAAGTAGGAATGGCACCTCTATAATAGTTTTGAAGCTATGGAAGATTTACATTTTGCATATTCACCTAATTTGCGTAAATTAAGATCCCCTGGTTCATGGTTCATTGGATGCGGCTTTGCCACAAACCTATAAATTGAAGTTGGAATGGCATCTCTATGGACAGTAGTTTTAGAGATATTCAACTTTTAAATTTTACAATGCCCCTTATTAGCATAATTTGAAATGCCACAACTATACTGTCCATTAAAGTGGCAAGTGTCACAGGGGTATATATACACATTGAAATTTTGAGTCCATCTGCAATAGTTTGGAAGATATGGCGCTTTTAAAATTATATTTGCCTCTAAAAATTTGCATAATTTTAAACATCATGACTGTTCCAAATGAGATCCACATTTCACTGGTTATGTTAGTCACCATGGCAAGTTTGCTGGTTTTCGGAAAAATAGTATCTGAAAAAAAAAAAAACTCTCGACCAACTTGGTCGGAAAGAAAGAAAGAGAGAGAAAGAAAGAAAGAAAGAAAGACATTGGCCTTTTATTTCTTTGTTAATTTACCTGAGATGAAAGACCACCTGTTCTATGTGACCACTTTTGTCTGGCATTAGGGTCGGTCTTAAATTGCAAGTACCACTGTGCTGTGAAACCTCTCTACAGTGAGCACCCTCGCGACCAGAGAAAAATGCCCACTCCTGAGAGTGTCCGCCCTTCTGGGCTGTATTGATAAGTATATGTGCATGTACAGTGTACACATATTATAATTCAGAGGGATGTGTATACATGCAATACAAAACTGTCTTTCTTCCTTTATTACATAAACAAATTTTAACAGAAGCTGTCAGGAAACTACATAAACATGTACCTGTGAACCAAGATAAAACCATACTGTCTCAGTATTGGCTATGAAGAACAGGCTTCATTTCACAGGTTACAAGAAAACAAAGACATGAAAGTTTCCACTGAGATGACACAAATTCTAACTGCCTTGGTGTGATGGACTCAGCTGAGTATGTTGTCTATTTTTACCAGAGGGTACACTCAGGCTTGTTCTGCTTAGAAGTCGGGAGTGTGAATTCCCTTGGGACTGATAAGCTCCACAGACTGACATTGCCTCAGGCAAAAACAGGCCAGCTAAGACACCAGTGGAAACAAAAGCCTGCCTGGTACATATGGCAGCATGGAGTCAATCTGTTCCTGCATGAACAGAAAAAGATACTCTGTTTTTTATTGAGAGCCTCATTACACAGTTGTTGGGAGTCTTCCCACCCCCACCCCACCCCCACCCCCAATTTGCTACAAGACCCAAACCTTCCAAAGCGTACACTTAGCATGCATGGACAGAGAGCTGTGAGACAGGTTCAAGCTAATTAATTATGAATGCAAAATGGTTGTCTGGCACCATGGAGGTCAAGCAATAGGTCAGAGAGCAAGCAGTTCTAGGCTTGTATGTGGATTGGGGAGAAATTTGGTGAATTTAGCGTACTTTAAAATTACCCAAGTTTTGTCTGTATGCTATTGGATTTGCCAGTTGTCTCAAACCTATATATGTAAGTTAGAACTTGTGTCTCTATCCAATAGTTTAGAAGATATGGACCTTTTAAAA